>MUZC01002103.1:343324-358744 GCA_002072015.1 Radix auricularia | reverse complement strand
CCCCCCCCCCCCCAGCAAAGCCCAAAATAATTCAGCCGTAAATAAAATACGCACTTTTAAAATCGATAGTGAATGTGTATCATACAAATCATTTCTCTGAAAGTACTGTAAATCTAGGCCTCGATATTATCACAGTTTAATAAAATCCTAAACGCTTACTTTTCCTAACATGTCTCTCTCTTCCTGGTCAGTAGTCACGTCATTGTGGTTGTCTTTCAGTGTTTCTTAAAAGAAAGTTAGAATTTATTTATCAACATTGTTTTCTTGTGTAAACAAAAATGAATAAACGATGACAGCTAATTTATACAGAGCTAGAATCATGAAATTAAACTTGCCGAGAATTGAAGAAAACATTCATTTCAAAGAGCGGTGCTCATTCCAGATAGTGAGACGTCTTACAAATTAAATATTCGGAACATGTTGTTCCTGGAAATGATAGAAATAAAAACTCGAAAGTTAAATCAAGACTTAAGTATGTACTTACTTCACATAAAATATGCCATTCAATAAAGTTTATAAATCAAGACTTAAGTATGTACTTACTTCACATAAAATATGCCATTCAATATAGTTTATAAATTAAGACTTAAGTATGTACTTACTTCACATAAAATATGCCATTAAAAAAGTTTATCAATTCAAAGTATGAAATCATGAAATATTTTAAATGTATACCGTGATTACTCATGCCATAAATCATTAAAAAACAGTATTAAAAAATGCCGGTAAACCTTTTAACGGAAATAACACGATTAATACGAGATTCTGTCAATATAGAGTTAGCCAGTATTTGCGTCATCATAGCTTAGCTCCACCTCCTGCCTCCCCTCCCCCAATCAATGTTGACCCTTCGTATTACCTCAGTTTTCTTGTTTCCACTGCACAAGAGGGCCCCAAAGCCAGCACTTTGAGTTGTTCTCCGTGATGTGTGCAGCTATTTCAGTCGTCCTTTCAGGCGTGTTTTGGTCTTGGCGGCTGTAAAAAAGCCTTGGGTCCTTGGGTCTGTGTTCAACAGTTGTCGTGTGGCGCTCCCAACAAAGACATTAGTTGAAATGAGGGCCCTATAGCCATGCGTACTTTAGCGTGACGAATCCTCGCTACTTTGAATCGCCAGGTGGTACAAAGTCGGGGATTGTGCGCGCGCTGGAGCCCTTGCTTTCAAAGACCTGTTGTAACATTGTGCCTTATAGCTTGCGGCTACAATCAGGTTACTGTTCAATTTTCTTACTCTTTGCCGTCATACTGTGTTTTTTTTAAAAGTGTATCTCACTTGTTCAACATGAATGGTATTGAACATTAAATTTTAAACAGTTCTAAACAAGAGTATGCCATTGTTTTACTTTAAAGGTTTCTTTTTTGGGTGCTTTTTTAAAGGGAGAATAAAAATGATGGTGATTAGATGCAGGCCTTGAATGATCTCATGTGGCAATGAGCTACAGTCCTTGGATGGTCTGTTTTGATCATGAGTCGGAGCCCTTGGATAAACTTTTGTGGTTTTTGAGTTTAGCCCCTTGGATAATCTAATATGACCATGGTTATGACGTTTTAAAATACATTGCTCTCTCCTCCCCCCCTCTCTCTCATACACACACGACATTACGCACATAACACTCTTACTCGCAGTCTGAATCTTACAACTTAACTGATGGTTATGTAAATGATTAAAATTACGAATGATTTTAATTGCCTAATCATTCTAAATTTGAGCTGAAGTCAAGTGTAAAACTTGACTTTTGTGCGTGACTGTGACGAAAGTTGTTTAGCAATATTAGGTTCTACTTAAACATAAAAATTAAATTGACTGAATTTCATCCATATTTTGTGTGCTTTAAAAAAAAAAAGTCATTGAATTTGAATTTATTTAGAAAGAATATCTCGAGACCTCTGTGTAAAAGTAAAGAAAACTAATTGTTCTTATTTAATGAGACCTTGACTCTGATTTTATAACGAGCCCCAAAACTCTGAGTCTCAATGTCCCGGATGAAGTAAGACTGTTGTTGTGGGACAGACATACAGGTAGGCAGGCGGGCATTGATCATATTTTCGTGTCCAACACAATTGTAAAGCCGGTGTGGCACCACAATGTCCGGATTGATTGTGACCCGTCAAGCGTTAAGTCGGACTGTCTTTTAAGTTTTTGGTGGCTGACTGCTGCTGTGTGGGGGGGACCAAGTCTTTGAGTCAATAGGGCCTCTTGGTGTGCTGCCGTATCCTCGTTACCAGTGATTCCATTTAAATTAGATGTTTTGTCTTTGTGCGTCAGGATGTCATCACTTTGACCAGGGCGAGACATACGGGCTCATTTCTAGCTTTATTGAGAGCTATGTATGAAAGAAAGTTTTAATTTTGGATTGTGAAATAGGATGTTTCTAAAAATTTTGGATTTTTGGAGAATTTCAATAATGTGAATATGAACATATTTATTTTAATGCGGTTGACGAAAAGTTAAATTTTGTTTCACGTTAAATAATCTAGTGTTAAAATATGATTACGTTGTGTTTTATTTAAGTGTCTAAAGTACCGAATCTAATATGATGTGTTTCAGTCCAAATTATTAGAAACAGGTAGGAAACTTATTTTAAGTCAAGAATGATTTTTATAAAACGTTGGCAGTTCCTCATTAAACGCTTAAAAGGAAGTTAAATAAATTTTAAACTTCAGCGCCCCGCGCCCCCCATTACTTTTCCATCAGTCTTACCAACCCCCCCCCCTTACCCACACACAAGAACAGCCCTTCTTTCATGAGGTCCTTATTAATTTGACACGCGTTCCCTTCCTTATCGATTGACATCAATAAAGCCACCAAAACACGACCAGAAGGTATTGTCAGGTGTAGTCAGCCCAACATACTCCAAGGGCCATAAACAAGCCACTCTGTCGTGATGTGTATACCAAGTCCGATCACTCCAGAGGTCCTACCTACTCCACAAAACACTGCGCATCGAAATGATCTTCAGGTGCCATATAAATTTATCGCTTTTCGATTCCCATAAAAAATAGAGCAATAAAAATGTAAATTTTTGCGTAGTACTAGTAATAAAGCAGCTGCATGTTACAGTTGGAATTGAAAGGGTCCTGTTCTGGAGACGGGGAGTCGCCTTTCAGTTAAAGGATTTGTAAACGCATGCGTATATAAGAATTGAAAGAATCGAGCTGAAAATCTTATAAAGAGAGTAGAACGTTGTCCTTTAACTCCTAGACGGTACCTCACGGACATGCTGATATTTCAGTTACATGAGTTCATCACAATACTATCACTATAACAACATCACAATACTATCACTATAACAACATCACAATACTATCACTATAACAACATCACAATACTACCACTATAACAACATCACAATACTACCACTATAACAACAATGTCATAACATTATTTTCTTTCTCATATTATTATCTTTGACTGTATCTTTCTCCAGATTACTTACGTTAAGCTAACTACGCTAGTTTTGTAAGCTTAATTTTGTCACAGTGGTTCTGAAAGTAATGTTAGGTTTTTAGCATCAATATCCGAAAACTAAATCTGTGCTAATTTTTTTTTTAAAGCTCAGGAAATGCATGATAGAAAATTTTGAAAAAATTATAGGAATAAAATGAACGGGATTTGTAGGTGCTTTATAGCTCATCAAAGTAACAATACAAAAATACAAACAATTTATAGCAAATTCTTCACTAAGTGATTTCGATGAAATATTACAGTGAGAATCGTGTGTTAAACCATCGCATCCGTAGTTGAAGCGTCAAGCCATATCACACTCGTATTGTATTCGTCAAGCCATATCACAGTTCGCAATCGGTGCGTTCAACAACACCGCACTAACAAATCCAATAAAGCAATAAGCTTAGCGATACGACTCTTTGAGACCATAAATCACACCCTAAGCTTATGTGCATGGCTTGGGACCGAATTTGAGACATGAAACATTTATACCTTTCGTTTAGCCTTAAGACGGTTAAAATAAATAAAAGTCACTTGGAAAAAAAAGCCAAATAGGTATCGTCTAGTAACAGGTGACCATGCCAGCAGTGGCCACCAACTACGTCATGTCTAAAATTTTAGAGCCGAAAGGAATCGTAACGACCGTGTCCAGCTCACAAACTGACCCGGTGCTGGGGGCTAGAAATTCACTGACCAAACTGAAACCGGTTACTAAACGTTCAATGGACATCCCATCAAGCGTTGAGGAACATGTTACCGATAAGCAGATGATTAAACAAGAGAAGATAACGCGGCTCAAAACTCAGATGACAATTGTTGGACTGTCGCATGTCAACCCACGGGACCGGGCGCATCATTTGATCAAGGTAATTGAATTGACACGTCAAGTTGTATTTATGAACCACCCATTATTTGTACCGCAAGGGAACACTCCCAATCTGACTAAGGATGTAGGTAGAATTTTTTTTCATACAATTACAATTATAGTTTAGCTAATGGGGTACCTGCGTTTGTAAATTGCGTCATTTTGACCTTTAAATGAAAAGGGGTGAAGGGACACACATTTGTGTGCGTTTAAAACAATAACTTTTAAGTTTTCATTAACATTAAAAGACATCAAATGTTATAATTTATCAACATGAAAGACATGAATAGTAAACAATAATGTAACAGATATGGCTGATATAACACTAATGTAACAGATATGGCTGATATAACACTAATGTAACAGATATGGCTGATATAACAATAATGTAACAGATATGGCTGATATAACAATAATGTAACAGATATGGCTGATATAACACTAATCAGTCTGTCAGCAAACCTTTAATACCGTGTTGTCTGACAACTCCAAACAGAAATACAACATTAGCCGCTAGACTTTTATCTTCAGCTTTATTAGGGGTTGGCTGGATATGTTTCTTTTATTAGGGGTTGGGTGGATATGTTTAAAAAAAAATATTTGTCGTATATGGACATGGATGGATTTAGGCCTAATCTGGTGGACAAAAAAATAATGGCCCGTTTTAAACTACCATATGGAATTTAACTCCTATTTACTAATAATAATAAATATAAATCAATAATAATTATATATATATATTGCTCAATCACTGGGAGCTGGGACCAAAAATGTAGTTGTTTTTTTTTAAATTTTTTTAAAATTATTTTTTGTGTGTGTGTGTGTGTGTGTGTGTGTTGTTTTTGAAAATCTGAATGGTAACATAGTTACAATCAGGTGGCGTTTCTTTAAACTAATTATGAACGACACGCCTGTCATCCTAATCAGAGCTGTTATTCTACTTGATACTTTTGAAAGTATTCATCGTTTCCACCACTCTCTAACCAGCATCTTCATAATCAATGTCAAGTCTTAAAGTCTAAGAGATTAAGAAAAAAAATTGGGACTTACCAGATAATGAGACTATAAGGAAGACAAGATACTTTGCTGAAGATATTTTGTTTTTTAAAGTTACATTTTATTTCCCAAACTATATGGGTTGTTCGAATTATTTTAAATTTAAATTTAAGAACAAAGATATCCAAATATATAAAATATAAATAAAATAGTTTAATAAACTAGCTATATGCTTTAACATATGGGTTCTTAAACATTCAAATAAAAAGACAAACTGGAAGCATGCACTCGAAACGAAACGTTTCTATACTGGATAAGTGATTCAATGTGGGTGTTAATGATTGTCCACAAATTAATTTGATATAGATAAGACAAAAGTCTTTAAAATTTGATATAGATAAGACAAAAGTCTTTTAAAACTCGATATAGATAAGACAAAAGTCTTTAAAATTTGATATAGATAAGACAAAAGTCTTTAAAATTTAATATAGATAAGACAAAAGTCTTTTAAATTTGATATAGATAAGACAAAAGTCTTTAAAATTTGATATAGATGAGACAAAAGTCTTTTAAAACTCGATATAGATAAGACAAAAGTCTTTAAAATTTGATATAGATAAGACAAAAGTCTTTAAAATTTGAAATAGATAAGACAAAAGTCTTTAAAATGTGATATAGATAAGACAAAAGTCTTTAAAATTTGATATAGATAAGACAAAAGTCTTTAAAATTTGATATAGATAAGACAAAAGTCTTTTAAAACTCGATATAGATAAGACAAAAGTCTTTTAAAACTCGATATAGATAAGACAAAAGTCTTTTAAAATTTGATATAGATAAGACAAAAGTCTTTTAAAATTTGATATAGATAAGACAAAAGTCTTTTAAAACTCGATATAGATGAGACAAAAGTCTTTTAAAACTCGATATAGATGAGACAAAAGTCTTTTAAAACTCGATATAGATGAGGCAATTAAATTTAAGATAGAAATCCCTGGAAAATACCATTCCACATTTTATATATTTGATTTATTTTAATTAACTTGAGATTTCAACACTGAGCCTAAATATATTAGCCCCAGGTTCAAAGCTTAAAACATTTTCAGCGCTAGCATTGCAAGTATCAGTTCATGATTTTAACCTTACCACCCCATACACAATATTACACGTGAAACTATGTTTTTTAGTAAACAGAGGATTCATTGTAATCCTTATAAAGCTACTAATCCCCGCTTATCCCTGACCCGAGACTTATAAGAAAGCCAGCACGATTTGAAGACCATGTTTATCTTTGCAAGCGGATTTCATTTCAATTATTTTTGCTTTGACTTTAAGGTTTTTATTTATTTTGTGAGCTTGCGGTCAAACCCTGTTGGAAACCAAAATCTTCAGGTTGAAGGAGAATACCATGTCCGAGAAGGCAATGCAAATTGAAATACATATGACTCAAATATTGGAATACATATGACTCAAATATTGGAATACATATGACTCAAATATTGGAATACATATGACTCAAATATTGGAATAAATATGACTCAAATATTGGAATACATATGACTCAAATATTGGAATACATATGACTCAAATATTGGAATACATATGACTAAAATATTGGAATACATATGAATCAAATATTGGAATACATATGACTCAAATCACCTGATAAAATTTAAAAGTTATTTACTTCTTGAACACACAAATGTCAGTTTACATACAAATGTCAGGTTACATACAAATGTCAGTCTACATACAAATGTCAGTCTACATACAAATGTCAGTCTACATACAAATGTCAGTCTACATACAAATGTCTGTTTACATACAAATGTCTGTTTACATACAAATGTCTGTTTACATACAAGTGATGATTGGATAAGTTAGCATTAAATACGTCACTACTATGACAATAATTCACTATACTCTAACATCAATCAACAACGTTGGATTTTTGTGTTGATACAATGATAACAAGTACATACACATACAAGGGAATACAGAATTGTAACCTTATCTTACATTTTATATTGATTTGATACAAGAGAATTGGGGGAGGGGGGATGAAATTTGTTAAAATTTGCGTTACTTCATTTAAGGATGTTATTCCTTCAACGCACTTATCTCATCTGCTACAGACGCTCCTTCTGTACAGAAGATGATTGCGTCCTACGTCATCACGTGGACATGGTCAACTGTTTACAAAAAAATGTATATTATGGTTGTGTCAAAATGTCATTCTAAAACAACAAAAAATTGTATTTTATGCCCATGTCAATATGTCATTCTAAAACAACACAATGATCCGCTTCAGGTGTACTGTGCCGCTACATCTCTAATGACCAAATAATGACCAGCTTTTTTTGGACTCGTTTGATCACAAGCATTGATCTCTACGATATAGATTACAAAGATCCAATCAATAGACATTAAGTTTGAGACCAACTATCGATCCTAGAACTAAAGTTTCTATAGATCTTCCCTGTNTGGGGGTGGGGGTGACAAATGCCATGCAGGAATCTGTAGGTTCAAATCTATCAGGGTCATTAGCATTACATGAAGCATTCAGCCTGTTGGTGTCATTAGTATGACCAGAGAGCCTGTTAGTGTCATAAAAATGTTTTTAAAAATAGTTTTTATTTTTATTTACTAAAAAAATTTATAATTGTATCTCATGGTTTTTATTTCAGACATTATACATTTATATTATGATATATTTCAATCCTTACACATTTCAATCATTATACATTTACATTATGATATATTTCAATCATTACACATTTCAATCATTATACATTTACATTATGATATATTTCAATCATTACACATTTCAATCATTATATATTTACATTATGATATATTTTAATCATTTCACATTTACATTATGATATATTTCAATCATTACAAATTTCAATCATTATATATTTGCATTATGATATATTTCAATCATTACACATTTCAATCATTATACATTTACATTATGATATATTTCAATCATTACACATTTCAATCATTATACATTTACATTATGATATATTTCAATCATTACACATTTACATTATTATACATTTCAATCATTACACATTTTCAGCATTATTAAATTTCACCATTGTATATTTCAATCATTTGACATTTCAATGATTCTATTTTTGTATTTCCCTTCAGCTGGTTGGCGATGGGAGACGCAGCAATGTTCTCCCTCCTCTGGAATCTTCTCGAACACAAGGCGTTTCCACCTCGTTTGATAGCTCGGTATGTGAATTATTTATTACTATATATTTACTTTCATACACAAATTTTACATTTATTTATTTTAAGTATTTTTTGTATCACAATGTAATTTACAGAAAAGTTGTTGCCATTAATTTATGACACAATTTATTTTATAAATTCATTTTTGACGTTAATTTATGGCACAATTTACTCAATAATGAGATTTGTCATTCGAATGTGTATAAAAAATTATTATTTACTGACAACTCCTAGTTGAATGAAATGTTTGTAAATCGATTGTTTGGAACTTTTAGTTTGATGTTTTAAATTATTTGTTTTCTGAAGTTATACCAACTAAGAATAATTATGTGTGACATTAGAATTGATCGTCTATGACATCGTATAATCATTTAGCTTGATTGTCTAATACATCATATAATCATTTAGCTTGATTGTCTATGACAACATATAATCATTTAGCTTGATTGTCTATGACATCATATAATCATTTAGCTTGATTGTCTATGACAGCATATAATCATTTAGCTTGATTGTCTATGACATCATATAATCATTTAGCTTGATTGTCTATGACATCATATAATCATTTAGCTATCAGACAGTAAAGCCTATCGTCAAGTCAGTGTTGCGGTGGAGAGAAAGGTCGTCACACATTTGAAGGTATGTCATCATAATCCTCCTGAAATGAATGAAATTACTAAAAGAAGTCATGAGGCAACATGTACAAATTGACACAATTGTTACAAACATTTTTGAAAATCATTTTATTTGTAATTAATAGAATTTAGTCACAAATAGGGCTGTCAATTTTGTTGAAAAATGCTGCCCGGGTACCCGTCCAAATTTCGAACGGGTACCCGGGTTACCCGTTCAAAACATCGCATAATTTCCCCCGTCCTACAGCTTTACTATGCAACCTAGCCACCTTCCATGCACCTTATTTCTCACACGGCCGACGTCTAAAAGTGACGTCACGTAATTTTGGTCGATTTATACCCCCCCCCCTCCATTGTCACAAAAACTTAAAATTCCCTTAGAGCAAAGATTTGCAGCCGCCCCCAACCCATAAAAGCCGTACCTACTTTTTGAAAATGAGCATTTGTGAAATAAGTTTATTGTTACTTAAGTTTGTATTTAATGTAAAGTTGAACTCTATTTAATCGATACACGTGTAAATCCATGTAAATCGTCAATAAATAAATTGTAAGCATTCAGGTTTTTAAGTGGAACTTTCATTTTTTGTTGCACATTTTGATGTGACGTCACATTTCTAAAACACACACCCCCTTCGTCACAAATGTATGATCGCCTCCTCCGTAGGTGCAAAACGTCATTTATGGATTGCCTCTTACCCATCTTAGACAGTTTGTAACTAATTTATTGACTTTAAAAAAATTACAAATTATGGTGCATTATTTTTTTAAAAATTGGAGGCACACGTGGTAACGAACACGCAAAACACAATCGAATGGAAGGGGGAGAGGGGGGAGATAAACAACGTCTACAATCGGAAATCCTATGTCGGCGTATTTCAAAGTAACTTTAATGTTAAAGCAGGGATGTTTTTATTAACAAAACCGAACACGGCCTCATTAATCTCTATGCAGTCCCGCCCCACGGCCGACGACTTACCCATTTGAAATTGTTGGAAACTGATTAATTTATTAACTTTACATACTGACAACCTTGTACATCAGTTTTTCTAGGTCAACACGTGTTAATTCACACAAGAAGCACAAGCGAATGCAAGGGGTGTTGGTTATATGAATGAAGGGAGGAGAGGGGGGTGTAGATAAACAACATTAGCTAGTATCAATCGGCGTATTTCAAAGTGAAGTTACTGTCACAGAAGGGATTTTTTCTACTAACAAACAGCCGCTTTTATCTCTAACATTATTATTTTTGGTAGAGAACTTTTATTTTCCTTATCTATATGATTCTTTTAAAGCGCCAAAACCTTTTTGTGTTGGCGATTTCTGTTTCACGTTTAGAGAAAAAGATGTATCAAAATACATTTCCCGTTGATAGATATTTCTCCGTAGATGTAATTTACTGCATTTATTTCCAACAAACATGTTCATTTGAAAAATTATTTCGGAAAAAAAAAAAGAAAAAAAAAAGCAACCAAAAAAAAGCCAAAATTTGGCCTCCGTTAATATAGACATTGAAGTTACATTTTCACGGGTACCCGGGCGGAATTTTACTACCCGGGTAATCAGATGGCAACGGGTACCCGGATACACACAGCCCTATAAACCTATACACACAGCCCTATAAACCTATACATACATCCCTATAAACATGTACACACAGCCCTATAAACCTATACATACATCCCTATAAACATGTACACACAGCCCTATAAACCTATCCATACCTCCGTATATACCTGTACAATGACCATTCTTGTGATGTGAGCAGCAGCACCTCAATAAAAGAACAGCAACTCGCTACTCTACCAAGAACCCTCCCTCCAGTACCAACTCAGACGTCCACTCACTACGGGGACAGTTGAAAAGTGCAGCGGTAAAGTATTTACAAATAGCTTATCAATGATAACACATGATTTACTGGTTTACAGTTTCGTGGTGTTTGTTGAACTTAACTTATTTGAACAAAATGAACCACTTTATTTTGAAGTGACTTTGAAGAATAGATCATTTGCGAGTGTGTGATTGTGTGTCTGTGTGCGTGCATGCGTGTGTGTGTGTGTGTGTATTTATGTATGTGTGTGTGTGTGTGTTTTTTTTTGTTTTGTTTTTTTTTGTTTTTGTTTTTTTTTGGTGGTAGATAATGCATAATGATAATTTAATGTAATCTGAGTTAATTCCCCTTGTCATTTGTCCAGACCTGAGACATAATACGGGTACATACAAAATAATAATATAACCCAACCCGACTTAATTTCCCTAATCCTTTGCGAGAGTAGAAACACACAGGTAGTTATAAAATAATGATAATTTATTTTAATGTGCCTTAATTTCCCTAGTCCCTTGGTGAGAGCAGAGACATATTTTCCAAATACTCAGAATTCGGAGACAAGCTCAGTGCACTACGTCAGAGAAAGAAAGGTGTACCCGTGGCCAATATCGACCATCCAAGTCCAAGGTGAAAGTAGTATTTAGAGTAGATTCGACCCGAGTCGTAGCATACGCTGCAGAGCAGAAGTGAGGGCAGTATGGCATCTGTCCGTCTACGAAGTACGATAGATTTTCTTTATTATTTGCAGCTCTTGGTGTGGCTGATGAGACCAGTCCTTGAGTGGCAGTCTCTTCTGCATGTCGCACACACGAATGTAGTGGGGCAGTGTTGTCTGGCCTTTGTCCTCGCTCTTTTTCAGACTGCTTCTCCCCTTGTTTGCCCCTCTGCTCTTAGTGATCCTAGCTCAACCGAAATACGCATGCGTGGCATGTCTGGAGGCCCACTGGCGGGAAAGGGAAAGAAGGGTTTGCCTGCCTCTTGCTTGCTCTGGCCTATTTTATATTTATATTTAAATATATATATATTAAAAAGCTCGCTACACATACATGGAAGAGAAGGGAGCAATTTGGTGAAGACAATTGTCTGGGGAATACTCCAAATTTAAAAAAAAATGTGTGAATAGATCTTATTGTTTTACCTGTGCCCTCATTTTATACAAACAAAGATAATAAAAAAAATTGTGTGAATAGATCTTATTGTGTTACCTGTGCCCTCGCTTTATATAAACAAAGATAATAACAATAATTGTGTGTCGTCACAGAATTCCTAACGGTGAGCCCAACAGATCCCCAAAAAATGACAGCCTCGACAGTGACAGTGACAGCGATGCTGACTCTGTCGATAGAAGTCAAATTCACCAAACATCGCCGTCAAGGTCATTACCACAGGACTTAAATGACCTGAGGATAGATCGTGTAGAAGACGAACATCTCGTGGACGAGGTTGATGGTATGAACTGTCTCCATCTCTCTCTCCCCTCTCTCTCTCTCTCTCCCCTATTTCTCTCTCTCTCTCTCTTAACTCTCGTTCTTCTGTTTAACCCTTTATCTCTTTTCTCCTTTGTCTCCCTCTCTCAACTCTATTTCTCTCTTTCTGCCTGTCTGCCTGTCTGCCTGTCTGCCTGTCTGCCTGTCTGCTTGTCTGCCTGTCTGCCTGTCTGCCTGTCCCTATTTTCCCCTTTCTCTCTGAATTAGCCGCCAACACAGCATGAAGAGTCAGAATTTAAATCCAGTCATTTTGGTCCAACAGTCTCAGTTTCCTTAAAGCCACGTTCCTCTTCCTCTATATCAACATTAGCTCTCATTCAAGCCCCATTTCTTCATTTCAGAATTATTAAATTCATTTTTTTTTTAAAAATGTTTTCACAATATTCAGAATTCCTTTTCACACATTTCCATCAAATCGTATTCTGTATTGCGTTTTTGGATTTCTAGAAATTACTCCTTATCAGTGTCACACGAAAACATGTCATATAATAGTGATACAAAAATCTTTATTTTATTTATTCTCTTCTTCTCACCTCTTGAAGGTAGAAATAGTTCTGAGTTTGTCCCTTAATTTTAACATGCCACAAACACATTGGTTTTAAACACATTGGTTTTAAACACATTGGCTTTAAACACATTGGCTTTAAACACATTGGATTTAAACACAATGGCTTTAAACACAATGGATTTAAACACATTGGTTTTAAACGCTAAAACACTAAATGTATAACAAGATTGAATAAGTATATAGCTGACAGCATAAGAAAACGATCCTAGCTTCAGAAGACTCTTCCATGGAGGGATATGGTTACAATAATGTTTAGCTTGAACAAGTAGTAGAGCAGGATCTGTGAGTTTTCTCTGTGTTTACGATGAATTGATTGATTACTAGCAATAATGACTTTTGGCAAGTGATCTCTTTTCTGTTCCCCAAAGAACCAACGAATGACATTGAACTCTTACAACGGTGGACAGCAAGTCCGGTTAAAACTCCAGTTGCAAGAAGGTAGGAAATATGATTAGCATTCAGCTTTATTGTGAACGTTTGCGTTTCTCTTAAGTTGTATCGTTAGAAGTTTCTCTTAAGTTGTATCGTTAGAAGTTTCTCTTAAGTTGTATCGTTAGAAGTTTACTGAATTGTTGTCTACAGATTAGATTCTACCACTTTAACCCCCTCCCCCAATCCCCCTCGCCCAATCTCCTCCCCCNCATCCCCCTCCCCCAATTCCCCTCAAATCAAACTCTCTGACTGTATCATAAGACCACACCACATCTATCATAAGACCACACATCTATCATACGACCACACACATCTATCATAAGACCACACATCTATCATAAGACCACACACATCTATCATAAGACCACACATCTATCATAAGACCACACACATCTATCATAAGACCACACACATCTATCATACGACCACACACATCTATCATACGACCACACACATCTATCATAAGACCACACACATCTATCATAAGACCACACACATCTATCATAAGACCACACCACATCTATCATAAGACCACACACATCTATCATAAGACCACACACATCTATCATAAGACCACACGCATCTACCATACGACCACACACATCTTTCATAAGACCACACACATCTATCATAAGACCACACACATTTATCATAAGACCACACCATATCTGACTATCATACGAAGAGACCACATCTACAATACGACCACACACATCTATCATACGACCACACACATCTATCATAAGACCACACCATATCTGACTATCATACGAAGTGACCACATCTATCATACGAAAAGACCACATCTATCATACGACCACAAGCCATCTGGCCATGCCTTACATGTTTTATTGGGACTGCGGAACACTTAAAACGGTTTAAATAAGATTCAAAGAATTTCAGGACGACTTGTGCTTGTAGTGATACTCAATGTTCTTATCTTTTTGCATTGTTTTTAATATTATAATTTAAGGAAAATATAGTTTGGGCTGGGGTTGTCACGTTAAATAAATCACATTGTAATATAGTTTGGGCGGGGGTTGTCACGTTAAATAAATCACATTGTAATATAGTTTGGGCGGGGGTTGTCACGTTAAATAAATCACATTGTAATGTCACGTATTACGAATTGAATTACATCTATTCTAATTTGTATTGGCTTGTCTAGGGGAACGTGACAATAGAAAAAGCCGTTGTGTCCCTATCTTAAGTCTGAATTTAACCACAGACTTACAATGAATAACACAAGAAATCGGAAAGTAAAATATTAACTGAATGTTTAATAAAATATAAATCAAATAGTACTTTTAAAGGAATCACATTAAGTTACAAGCAACAAAAAAACACAAACATCTACTCAATACAGAATTGAGAGGTTGACTAAACCCTTTTACAAAAATGGCATGTAAAAATATTACACTTCAAGAGTTTTAAAAGATTACTACAATTACCAGCAAGGCCTTGAAAAGGAAAAATCTCAACTTACACTAACGATACCACGCAGGGGTCACGCACAGTCTCCGCGATACTGTCTCTCGGCTGTCTCCGTATGTCTTATCCCCCTCAACGTTCTACGGGCGGTCTTTTTATAGTCCACCGCGCGTCGAGCTCAAGACAACTCTAGTAGTTTCTCGAATACTATTCGAGAACAGGACAAGTCAACAACAACAAGACAGGGCTAGAACCTTCTCTAAAGAGACGGAACAAGAAAACCTCATATTTTTGACCAGATGAAAACACACAGGTCAAGGACCGGTCACACGGTCTGTGTGGCTTGAACTCGCCGCCGCTCACAAACAAACTCACTACACAAAAGGGGCAGACAACCTCGGGAATCCTCCACCCGTCTCTCGACCGCAACAGGTCAAGGGAAAACAACAAAAAAAAATAGGTAACAATGCCTAGATACGTAACA
>MUZC01002103.1:317145-335211 GCA_002072015.1 Radix auricularia | reverse complement strand
ATTATGTTTTCAATGATGTTGTCAATTATGTTTTCAATGATGTTGTAGATTATGTTTTCAATCACGTTAAATAAATCACATTGTAATATAGTTTGGGCTGGGGTTGTCACGTTAAATAAATCACATTGTAATATAGTTTGGGCTGGGGTTGTCACGTTAAATAAATCACATTGTAATATAGTTTGGGCTGGGGTTGTCACGTTAAATAAATCACATTGTAATATAGTTAGGTCTGAGGTGGTGGTTAAATTGGATGTTTATCACGTTAAATAAATCACATTGTCATATCTTTTTTTCTCCAGGCCACAGACGAAGGAACACGGGGTTTATACACTAAAAGAATTTGAGAACCGTATTCTGAATGGAATCGTTCATAAAACCTGCCCCCGAGATAATACAGTGATCAATCTCTACATAGCCTCTGGAACATCGGGTAAATCCCAGGGCTACCGTACATACTTATATTAAATCATGATTGATCAAGGCCATCTGGACATTCAGATGAAATAACATATATTTTAAATCATGATTTAACGAGACGATCTAGACATTCAGATGAAATAACATATATTTTAAATCATGATTTAACGAGACGATCTAGACATTCAGATGAAATAACATATATTTTAAATCATGATTTAACAAAGCCATCTAGACATTCAGATGAAATAATATATATTTAAAAAGGCAGTAGATATAGATTTTGAACTGGTTAGTTAATTGCTGAAATTTTATAATAAATTAAAATTACATCAGATTAAGGTAATTAAGGTTTCAGGGTATCAAATTACATGCATATACACTTACACACAGTTAGAGGTTATATAAAGTTATTTTTTTCTTTGTAATATGCAAGAGAACATATGTTCAAATACTCGAACGCGAACCTTTCTTTATCAGGGTGTTGTGAATTTTTGTACATTTCTATCAAATAAAATAACAATTCAATAGTGTCTTCAATTCATTGATGTTTTCAATGATGTTGTCAATTATGTTTTCAATGATGTTGTCAATTATTTTTTCAATAATGTTGTCAATTATGTTTTCAATGATGTTGTCAATTATGTTTTCAATGATGTTGTCAATTATGTTGTCAATTATGTTTTCAATGATGTTGTAGATTATGTTTTCAATGATGTTGTCAATTAAGTTTTCAATGTTAATGTAGATTATGTTTTCAATGATGTTGTAGATTATGTTTTCAATGATGTTTTCAATTATGTTTTCACTGATGTTGTCGATTATATTTTCAATGATGTTGTCAATTATGTTTTCAATGATGTTGTCAATTATGTTTTCAATGATGTTGTCAATTATGTTTTCACTGATGTTGTCAATTATGTTTTTACTGATGTTGTAGATTATGTTTTCAATGATGTTGTCAATTATGTTTTCAATGATGTTGTCAATTATGTTTTCACTGATGTTGTCGATTATATTTTCAATGATGTTGTCAATTATGTTTTCAATGATGTTGTCAATTATGTTTTCAATGATGTTGTAGTTTATGTTTTCAATGATGTTGTCAATTATGTTTTCAATGATGTTGTCAATTATTTTTTCAATCATGTTGTCAATAAAGTTTTCAATGATGTTGTAGATTATGTTTTCAATGATGTTGTCAATTATGTTTTCAATGATGTTGTAGATTATGTTTTCAATGATGTTGTCAATTATGTTTTCACTGATGTTGTCGATTATATTTTCAATGATGTTGTCAATTATGTTTTCACTGATGTTGTCAATTAATTTTTTACTGATGTTGTCGATTATGTTTTCAATGATGTTGTAGATTATGTTTTCAATGATGTTGTCAATTATGTTTTCAATGATGTTGTCAATTATGTTTTCACTGATGTTGTCGATTATATTTTCAATGATGTTGTCAATTATGTTTTCAATGATGTTGTCAATTATGTTTTCAATGATGTTGTCGATTATGTTTTCAATGACGTTGTAGATTATGTTTTCACTGATGTTGTCGATTATGTTTTCACTGATGTTGTCGATTATGTTTTCAATGATGTTGTCAATGAAGTTTTCAATGCAATTTTCTAAGATGTTTCCAATAATGTTTTCAATGATGTTTTCAATGATGTTCATCCACCAGATTTTGAGGCTGAGAGGTCGTTCCTTCAGGAGCACCTTTATCCCGAGCTTCGAGAGTATTACATGCACCGCGGCCATGAGCTCAGAATTCTTGACCTACATTGGGGGTTCAAGGACAGCATGTGGGATGACCATAAAGTACCAGATGTTATCAAGAGAGCCGTTGCTAACGCCCAGCAATCGAGTTTTGGCACAAATTTTGTGGTATGTTGTTTCTCCTTCAAAATTTAAAAGCTTTTTTTTTAAATTATTATTTTTTAAAATAAAAATATTTTTAATGTTTAACAGATGTGATTATTTTAGGGTGGAGAGAACTGATGTTTGTATTAACTGTGAACCTGTTGCACACCAAATGTTGTGTTATGGTACGCGCTTTGTGCACTCCGTGTTAGTGTGTGTGTGCGTGCGCGCGCGTGTGTGTGTGTGTGCGTGCGTGCGTGTGTGTGTGTGTGTGTGTGTGTGTGTGTGGAGGGGGATTTCATTTATCTATGACAGGTGTCGTTGGCTTTCATGAGACTCATGAGACAGAGCTGTGAATGTTATCCACTAGGGGAGTGACTACATGTATTAATAATGGCCAGACATTAGGGCGAATAACGTGTACATACATTTACATTGCTTCTGGAATAAGACTTGCGCTGTTTGAACATTTATCTCTCCTTATGAACTTAGAAGAGCTCAAATGAATTATGAAATCTAAAATATCAAACATATTGAGATGCCCATTGACAACTTGTATATTTTCTCTTATAAATCTAAAGTAGCTTTATAAACTTTATTATTAGTTCCTTGCACCGATTCTTAGATATTTTAATTTTCTACTCACGTTTTGACATTTAAATCTTTATCACACTCAGATTTTGATTGGCCAGAAGTATGGGCCTCGCCTGTTGCCAGCAGTAATCCCAAAAGCTGACTTTGAAGCCATTTACAATGCTGCTTATAACTACAGAACCAACCAGACCTGGCTCCACAGCATCCGGATGGCTGAGATTGAAGCCCAGAAGGCAGAGAGGGAGAGAGAGTTAGCTTCTCTCACGGGGGAACTCACAGCAGGTGTGGGCAATGGTTTATATTTCTTAGACAAAAATTAATGTGGTATTCAAACAAATAATTCAAGCATCAATAATTTACCCAAGAATATTTAAATGTTTGTGATTTTGTTCTTATTACAAAATTGTATGCTCTATCTTTACTTTTTAGTTATTTTGATTGTAAACAAGTGTGCAAAAATTCCTCTCCGCACTAAACCCCCACCAACTTAAAATCATGATAAATAGAAATATTTTTAAAAGCAATAACCCAATAACAAAGATCAAAGATAATGAAACAATTTATCTTTTATTTTGATTAAAATTGCAGCTCAGGGTAAATCTGGAAGCAGCTCTTCATCAGACGTAGCAAGTGAAGAAAAATCTGAGACAGTTCCAGTGGAAGTACAGGCCGTGGATGAGAAGAGGCGGCGAAGAAGTGTGGCCATTAAACAAGAACAGATGGTGATACGGGTGAGTTCTTTAAGGGAAACATTGGCATGTACATCTATTTATAACCCTTAGATGGTGATAAGGGTGAGTTCTTTAAGGGAAACATTGGCATGTACATCTATTTATAACCCTTAGATGGTGATAAGGGTGAGTTCTTTAAGGGAAACATTGGCATGTACATCTATTTATAACCCTTAGATGGTGATACGGGTGAGTTATTTAGGGGAAACATTGACATGTACATCTATTTATAACCCTTAGATGGTGATACGGGTGAGTTATTTAGGGGAAACATTGACATGTACATCTATTTATAACCCTTAGATGGTGATAAGGGTGAGTTCTTTAAGGGAAACATTGACATGTACATCTATTTATAACCCTTAGATGGTGATACGGGTGAGTTCTTTAAAGGAAACATTGGCATGTACATCTATTTATAACCCTTCCATTTTTTTTCTATTCTTATTCCAATACATTTTCTTACAAAATACATTGTAATAGGTTAGAAAAAAAAATAAAGCTTGAAATAGAAAGGCTAGAAATTGACTTAAACATAATTGAAATTGATGCAGTATTACTCATTCTAGGACACTCAAACGTTTATAAAATTGATGTGCTTTTATTTAGGTTCTTCAAATTTTTTTATTTTTTCTCGGTTTGTAAAATTCTTGAACACGATTTTTTACACAAATTAATAAAACTGTCGGCTGCATACTATCAATTTATTTGATACATGCATATTTGAGACAATTGTTTGTTGTTCTGGAGAATCTTGGAATGTGTCATGTAAGAAGATCAAATAAAATCTTGGAATGTGTCATGTAAGAAGATCAAATAAAATCTTGGAATGTGTCATGTAAGAAGATCAAATAAAATCTTACAATGTGTCATGTAAGAAGATCAAATAAAATCTTACAATGTGTCATGTAAGAAGATCAAATAAAATCTGACATTGTCCAAAAATCTTCCTTTGACCTCCAGGGTTTGAAAGAAGCCGAGGATCAGCTCCCAGATCTGGATTCTCTGACACAGTGGTACCTGCTGGACACTAACACTGTGCCGGCCGTGTACAGGCTACAGAATATCAGGTGTTTTATTGTTATAGGGTGTTTTAATGTTATAAGGTGTTTTAATGTTATAAGGTGTTTTAATGGTATAAGGTGTTTTAATGGTATAAGGTGTTTTAATGTTATAAGGTGTTTAATGGTATAAGGTGTTTTAATGTTATAAGGTGTTTTAATGGTATAAGGTGTTTTAATGTTATAAGGTGTTTTAATGGTATAAGGTGTTTTAATGGTATAAGGTGTTTTAATGTTATAAGGTGTTTTTATGGTATAAGGTGTTTTAATGTTATAAGGTGTTTTAATGGTATAAGGTGTTTTAATGTTATAAGGTGTTTTAATGGTATAAGGTGTTTTAATGTTATAAGGTGTTTTAATGTTATAAGGTGTTTTATTGTTATAAGGTGTTTTAATGTTATAAATAGTAAACAAAATGAGGGGTAGGACTGCAATCAGGCTTATAAAAAAATTAAATGGAAGAGACGTAAACAAGGTAAGGGTTAACAAAACAGCGAACATTTCGGCAAAGTGCCTTTTTCAACAAACATACAATACACAAAGAAAACGAAAATAAAAAATAAAATTAAGAAACTTAGCTGCGGTGAAATCCAAGAAAGTGAAACTGAGAAATGAAAGAGCGAATTTATATAGGAAAGCAGAGAATGGGCGGGGCAAACGCCTAGGTGGTCAAACAAAACAACACATTCATCCCATGTGGGGCGAGTGTACCGTGATTTTCTATTAATCTGTTTTCAAGCTTGACTCGCGTGCACAAACACACCCACGCGATTTTATAAGGTGTTTTAATGTTATAAGGTGTTTTAATGTTATAAGGTGTTTAATGTTATAAGGTGTTTTAATGTTATAAGGTGTTTTAATGTTATAAGGTGTTTAATGTTACAAGGTGTTTAATGTTATAAGGTGTTTTAATGTTATAAAGTGTTTTAATGTTATAAAGTGTTTAATGTTATAAGGTTTTTTAATGTTATAAGGTGTTTTAATGTTATAAGGTGTTTTAATGTTATAATGTGTTTTAATTGTATGAGGTGTTTTAATGTTATAAGGTGTTTTAATGTTATAAGGTGTTTTAATGTTATAAGTTGTTTTATTGTTATAAGGTGTTTTAATGTTATAAGGTGTTTAATGTTATAAGGTGTTTTAATGTTATAAAGTGTTTCAATGTTATAAGGTGTTTTATTGTTATAAGGTGTTTGATTGTTAAAAGGTGTTTTAATGTTTTAAGGTGTTTTAATGTTATAAGGTGTTTTAATGTTTTAAGGTGTTTTAATGTTATAAGGTGTTTTCATGTTATAAGGTGTTTTAATGTTATAAGGTGTTTTAATGTTATAAGGTGTTTTAATGTTATAAGGTGTTTTAATGTTATAAGGTGTTTTCATGTTATAAGGTGTTTTCATGTTATAAGGTGTTTTCATGTTATAAGGTTTTTAATGTTATAAGGTTTTTAATGTTATAGGTTAATACTATAAGATGTTTAATGTTATAGATTTTTAATACTTTAAGGTGATTAATGTTATACATTTCTAATACTATAAGGTGTTTAATGATGTTATAGATTTTTAATACTATAAGTTGTTCAATGTTATAGGTTTATAATACTGTAAGGTTTTTTATGTTATAAATTGTTAATGTTATTAGGTATTTAATGTTGTATGGCAATATAAGGTGTTAAATAGTTTATTTTTTACCTGCAATTTTAATAAGTTTCATGTTTATTTTATTATTTGAGTAATAATATTGAAATTAAGTCAAGTGCCACTATACTCATCTTAGGTATTATTTCTTAACATATATTTCATAGATCTTTTTATGACCACTAGTCCTGTCATTCGCCCCATTAGAATATCTATATAAACTTGTTTCAATCTTTTTTCTGTTAGCTCTGTCTACAAAGATATTTTAAGAAATGATGCAATAAAAAGGGGTTTAGCCAAGACATCTTTTCAATCAATGGCCAACAAATTATTAAACATTCTTTTCAAGTTTGCTCCTGATGTTTTGGATGATGAATCAGATTTTGATTCATACACTTCATCAGGTATGCTCAATTAATGTATTTCTATAAGGATACCCTTATCACGTCTTTAAAATTATGACAGTAGCAAATATCACGTCTTTAAAATTATGGAAGTAGCAAATATCAAATCTTTAAAATTATGGCAGTAGCAAATATCACATCATTAAAATTATGACAGTAGCAAATATCACATCTTTAAAATTATGACAGTAGCAAATATCACATCTTTAAAATTATATACAAATTTATACAAAAAATTAATTTAGACATTTCAACGACCCAATTTTAAAAAGAAATTAAATAATCAATCGAGGTTTACATAATTTAAGAACTTATAATATTTGTATTCTGCCCACTTCTTTCAGTGTTTGGAATGGAGGTTGGAGAAATTCTAGAACAAGAATCAAGTCACAGTCACATTGTGTGCCTCAATAGAACTATCGATGGAATCGCTGGACATCTGGAGGTTACATCAGCAGCTGACTACTTAGATCTGACCAGTGATAAGACACCTACATTAGATACAGAGGCCTGGGAGAAAGTGCAGCAGATGAGGAAAGAGATTCATAAAAGAAAAGTAAATAATTGGCGTGCAGCCCTGGCCTTAGTTCAATCTTGTACAAATACTGGAGTCAGCCCTGGCCTTAGTTCAATCTTGTACAAATACTGGAATAATTGGCCTGCAGCCGTGGCCTTAGTTCAATCTTGTACAAATACTGGAGTTTAAGATATAATTGAGGGATAGTTAAAATTAAATGATAACAAAGGCTTATTTTAAACTTCATGTCCTTTCAAAAAATATTATTTTAATGTAATACTAACACCATCCATCTATCAGGTGCCGTGCCTATAGGCGAAGGCGGTCATGCCTCTCCACAGCTCTCTGTCTTTGGTATTGCCCACCAGCTCCGCTGGTGATTGTGCCCCATGCCATCTTGTCAGCCCGTCCAGCATCTTTTCTCTCTGTCTCAAACCTTTTTGCCCTCTATCTTTCCTGTTGTTACCGTCTGTTTTAGCTTGCCTCGCCTCATGATGTGTCCAAAAATTGAAAATTTCTCTTTCTAAAGTGAGACATAATTTTTCTTTTCTGGTCTACTTCTTTCAGAACCTCTTTGTACATCTCTTCTGCATCCATGGTACTTTTAACATTCGCCTAAAGAGCCACATTTCACAGGCTCCCAAACGTTTCTGTAGTTCATTTGTGACTGTCCAGGCCTCACAAGCATAAAAATAAACTGGTTCGACATAACACTGAATCACTCTTTTCCTCACTTCCAATCATATAAATTTGTTTTGAAAAATATATTAAAAATGTTGAAGTAAGTTTTATAACTTGACCATAAAAATATAGGTAGCTAATGTGCACCATCATGCCATGAAAATTTTGTAGTCAGGGAAAGAATGTTTGACATTGAATGCATTTAGAATTCAATGTCTGTTACAACTTTTATGTGAAACGCTGGGAGCCCAGCTGCTTGCTGTGGTACTGCGCTATAGACATTTACAAATTTTTATTATTATTAATGATTTCAGAATTGTAGGGTACAATTTAGTTTCATGATACAATTGTCCTTTCTTGTTAAACAATTATATATTAAATAATATATCTCTTGGTTTTTTTAAAAATTAGTTGTATTATCCACATTGTTTAAAGAGTTTTTTATTTTTATTTTGAACATTGTTTATTGGATGGTATAGCTAAAGTATTGGATGGTATAGCTGTAGTATTGGATGGTATAGCTGTAGTATTGGATGGTATAGCTGTAGTATTGGATGGTATAGCTGTAGTATTGGATGGTATAGCTAAAGTATTGGATGGTATAGCTGTAGTATTGGATGGTTTAGCTGTAGTATTGGATGGTATAGCTGTAGTATTGGATGGTATAGCTGTAGTATTAGATGGTATAGCTGTAGTATTGGATGGTATAGCTGTAGTATTGGATGGTATAGCTGTAGTATTAGATGGTATAGCTAAAGTATTTCATTCATCATTTTTTCATTATCATTGCTTCTTGTATAAACTTTCTCTTCTAAAAACAAACCAAACTCGATCTGATAGATTCCTGAAAAGAGCATAACAAACATTTTATTGGATTGGATCGCTGGTGGCATAAGGCCAGGCGGCAGGAGGGAGCATACGGTTTACGTGGAGAGGGTGTCCAAACACTTGCATGACGCAGTGGTCAACCGTCTTGACCAGAGCTTGACCATGATGGAGTCAAAGTCCGGTCCCAAAAATCTGATTGTAGAAGTTGCAGAACACGTCAGATTTTGTCATGACCAGTAAGTCATTGAT
This sequence comes from Radix auricularia, assembly GCA_002072015.1. Taxonomy (NCBI): domain Eukaryota; kingdom Metazoa; phylum Mollusca; class Gastropoda; family Lymnaeidae; genus Radix; species Radix auricularia. The sequence goes on along the minus strand of MUZC01002103.1, from coordinate 326,223 downwards.
AAGCCTAGGGCCTAGGATGCAATAATCTTCTGTAAGGAAGGAGCATCTGTAACGGAAAAGATGGGAAAAGATAAACTAAGACACATGAGTTACTTAGTTTTTATTTGATGGTCAGTAGTCATTCATTTCACAAAAGTATTTTGAAAACCCCCAAATTTCTGTCTTCATTTAGAGCAAAAAACTTTCAAGGACGCAAAGACGTCTTAACTCTTATCAAGTCATACGTCATGTCCGAGTCCAAAACACCACTTGTTGTTTATGGCAAAACAGGAAGTGGGAAATCTGCCATCTTGGGTAAAACTGGCAAGGATATTTCAAGATGGTTTAAAAGGTAAAGATAAGCTTGTAATGTAGTAGAACACTAGCAGTGATATTATGCTGCACATTTATTGGTTTAGCTGGTATTTTTATTCGATCAAACATATTAGTGACATCATGCAGCTCATTTATTAGTTGAATTTTATTCTCCATTTTTTAGAACCCTGTTAGTGGTATCATGCATCAAAACTTTGACTTTTAATTGCCTTTATTAAATTTTAAATCACAAGTTCTGATTCTATTTAAATTTTAATAATTTTTGCGATAGTTTAAAAAAAAGTTCTACTCCAATTTATCTTTTTAAATCTAAGCACATTATCTTCATTATAATCATTAACATTCTGCCAAATTTTGGCCTGTCTATGGCCCATGTTGACTGTAGCCATCTTAAGTTTGGCGTAATCTGATATATTTTGGCCTGTCTATGGCCCATGTTGACTGTAGCCATGTTTAGTTTGTGGTCTTGTGATATATTTTCAGGATCATTAGGCTTACATTTTAAAGTGTCAGGCAGCTGAAAAAAACTAATTACTACTGTCTTATTTCAATGTTTGCACGTGGATGTTATGTGTTGCCTCTTGCTATTGAGTTGTGCCATGTGTGCTAACATAATATAATGGCGTCTTTGTGACTTTGGTGTGTCCTGTGTGCTAACATTATATAATGACGTCTTTGTGACTTTGGTGTGTCCTGTGTGCTGACATTATATAATGGCGTCTTTGTGACTGTGCTGTGTCCTGTGTGCTAACATTATATAATGGTGACTTTGGTGTGTCCTATGTGCTGACATTATATAATGACGTCGTTGTGACTTTGGTGTGTCCTGTGTGCTGACATAATATAACGACGTCTTTGTGACTTTGGTGTGTCCTATGTGCTGACATTATATAATGACGTCTTGGGGACTTTGGTGTGTCCTGTGTGCTGACATAATATAATGACGTCTTTGTGACTTTGGTGTGTCCTGTGTGCTGACATAATATAATGGCGTCTTTTTGACTTTGGTGTGTCCTGTTTGCTGACATAATATAATGACGTCTTTGTGACTTTGGTGTGTCCTGTGTGCTAACATAATATAATGACGTCTTTTTGACTTTGGTGTGTCCTGTGTGCTGACATTATATAATGACGCCTTTGGTGTGTCCTATGTGCTGACATTATATAATGACGTCTTGGGGACTTTGGTGTGTCCTGTGTGCTGACATTATATAATGACGTCTTGGGGACTCGTCTTGGGGACTTTGGTGTGTCCTGTGTGCTGACATTATATAATGACGTCTTGGGGACTTTGGTGTGTCCTGTGTGCTGACATTATTTAATGACGTCTTTGTGATTTTGGATGATGTTAATTGGATTAAATATGTGTTAGGCCACAAGAACAATTAACATATTCTCGTCTATGTGGCTCTATGAAACTGATTCCATCAAAGTGGCCAGTCTCGACTTGTATGTTCACCTTATTGAGAGTGGCCAGTCTCTACTTGTATATTCACCTTATTGAGAGTGGCCAGTCTCTACTTGTATGTTTATCTTATTGAGAGTGGCCAGTCTCGACTTGTATGTTCACCTTATTGAGAGTGGCCAGTCTCTACTTGTATGTTCACCTTATTGAGAGTGGCCAGTCTCTACTTGTATGTTCATCTTATTGAGAGTGGCCAGTCGCTACTTGTATGTTCACCTTATTGAGAGTGGCCAGTCTCTACTTGTATGTTCACCTTATTGAGAGTGGCCAGTCTCTACTTGTATGTTCACCTTATTGAGAGTGGCCAGTCTCATGTTGTATTTTACCTTATTGAGAGTGGCCAGTCTCTACTTGTATGTTCACCTTATTGAGTGTGGCCAGTCTCTACTTGTATGTTCATCTTATTGAGAGTGGCCAGTCTCTACTTGTATGTTCACCTTATTGAGAGTGGCCAGTCTCTACTTGTATGTTCACCTTATTGAGAGTGGCCAGTCTCTACTTGTATGCTCACCTTATTGAGAGTGGCCAGTCTCGACTTGTATGTTCACCTTATTGAGAGTTGCCAATCTCTACTTGTATGTTCACCTTATTGAGAGTGGCCAGTCTCTACTTGTATGTTCACCTTATTGAGAGTGGCCAGTCTCTACTTGTATGTTCACCTTATTGAGAGTGGAGACTCTCTACTTGTATGTTCCCCTTATTGAGAGTGGCGACTCTCTACTTGTATGTTCACCTTATTTAGAGTTCCTCAGCTCTGTCAATAGAATAATTTACAACCAGTGATTTTAAAATTTTGTTCCCCAGCTCATCTTATAATATATTGAGTTGGCATGGGAGGCAAACCCTAATATAGCTTTGGACTTTTTTGTGCATTTGGTACTATTTGGGGCCGTCCATTAAGTACGTCACGCTATTTTTTTTACAATTTTTAATAACTCCTCCCTGTCACAAACTGTCACAAATCCCGGACCCCCACCCCTCACCCCCTAAAGTACGTCACAGTTTCGAACAATTATTTAATAAATTATTATTAGCAAAATAATAACAATTTAATATAAAACACCATGACATCAAACATAGTCACACACCCCTCCCCCTGTCACTAACTGTCACACTTTCTTACACCCCCTCCCTCTGAGCGTGTCTTACTTTATGGAGGGGAGGATATCAGTTCTTCTTCCAAGAGGTATGTTACATTTCTCGATGTTTGATTTGTAGTTTGTTTAGGTGATGAGAACAGTTTGTTGTTAGCCATTAGTTGATCCAGTGAATTATAGTGGTAGGTATAAAGAGAGGTAAGGTCTGTTGTATTCAGTGAATTATAGTGGTAAGTATAAAGAGAGCTAAGGTCTGTCGTATTCCACACTAATCTCAAAGCAAGACTTCACTGTAGAACCATCGGTAGGTCTTTCTTTCCAGGTAGGATTCACTGTTTTTCATTACCTGCCACGTTTGAGCAGTTCCTACCTTTGAACCGGCGAGGTTTCCGAGATGCATAACATAACACTGATATTTATCCTTCTCATAACACTGATATTTATCCTTCTCATAACAATTTTATTTATCCTTCTCATAACACTGATATTTATCCTTCTCATAACACTGATAATTATCCTTTTCATAACACTGATATTTATCTTTCCCATAACACTGACATTTATCCTTCTCATAACACTGATATTTATCTTTCTCATAACACTGATATTTATCCTTCTCATAACACTGATATTTATCCTTCTCATAACACTGATATTTATCCTTCTCATAACACTGATATTTATCTTTCTCATAACACTGATATTTATCCTTCTAGCACATGATGTTTTTTAATGCTTTTTTAAAAAAATAAACTTAAGTCATAAATGACTTTGTGTACTCCTCAGGACAGACACTACACCTCATGTTCTGGTCCGCATGATTGGCTGCACAGTAAACTCTACAAATGTCAGGGCCCTTCTACGTGACATATGTGTCCAACTCTGTCACATATTCAGCCATAATCCTGCTGATGTCCCCATGGTAAAAAATGAATCATATAAGCCATGAATTATATGTTATTTTTAAAGCAGCGATTTCCTATTTTATAGTGTGAAAAGAATGCCGTTACAGCGTTGAAATCATAATGAACCAATTCAACAAGCCAATATCTTACATACAAGAGATAAACGCAAAGAATTAAAATATGGTCAAAGATATTGAGAATATGACATCACTGATATTGAGAATATGACATCACTGATATTGAGAATATGACATGGCTGATATTGAGAATATGACATGGCTGATATTGAGAATATGACATCACTGATATTAAGAATATGACATGGCTGATATTGAGAATATGACATGGCTGATATTGAGAATATGACATCGCTGATATTGAGAATATGACATCACTGATATTGAGAATATGACATCGCTGATATTGAGAATATGACATGGCTGATATTGAGAATATGACATGGCTGATATTGAGATGAACTATTTAATATTTATGACATCTAGAAAGACAGAGACCTACATAAGAAATGTGTTTATTTTTATATCAATAAAAAGTTATATTTGAGTGAACCTCTTCAACTGCCAGAATCTCTTTTCTCATGAATACAAACAAAAGTGATACAAAAATAAACTAGGGGAAACTACACATGTCTAATTTTATATATTTCTTTTTTATAGAATTGTAAGCCCTGATAACTTAAAAGTTAATTTACTTTAAATGCCTTTCATATCAAATTTTTTCTGTAGACACTTTGTATTTTAGAAATACATAGGAAATGTTTATTCCTATAGGTTTAAAGCTATGATATTGTGGGCCTGAAATGAATTTATGTTTTTAAAAATATATATAAAATCAGCCTTTGAAATTAGGTCTGCTGTACTGAGTCTCCTCATGATTGCCTATTAAATTTACCATCACATTTTACAAGAAAACTTTGGTCTGTTTGGAAGGTAATGTGGTTTATTTAATCCCATTTACTGTACAGGATTACAAGGGTGTCGTCAATGACATGACGTGGCGTATTGGCCAGGCGAGCAAAGAAAGACCCTTGATACTGATACTTGATGCTGTGGACAAACTGTCTGGTCAGTATGTTGTCTTGGTTATGATGGCTCACACTAGCCAGGCAAGTCTAGCACACTGGTTGTGCTAACACTATCTACGCTAGCACACTGGTTGTGCTAACACTACCCACGCTAGTCTAGCACACTGGTTGTACTAACACTATCCACGCTAGTCTAGCACACTGGTTGTGCTACCACTATCCACGCTGGTCTAGCACACTGGTTGTGCTAACACTATCCACGCTAGTCTAGCACACTGGTTGTGCTAACACTATCCACGCTAGTCTAGCACACTGGTTGTGCTAACACTATCCACGCTGGTATATAATGATTAAATCTAAGAAGATTTTCTGAAGCCCTGAATGAATTAAAAATAAAGTTTGTATTTTAATAGTGCTTAAATTTTAAAGAAATGATAAAAGATTTTCAATGTGTGACGTGGGTGAAATATTTTGAGGTCACGATTTAAACTGATAATCAGTTCAGATCGCTTTTAATTTAATTTTAGCATTTTTCTTCTTGTGTATGAAAAAATCAATTTTTTATTTTGTTACTAATGTTGAAATAAGTTCATAAATTTATTTCATTTGAGAATTAGTTGTTTTTTTTGTTTTTGTTTTAACATTCATTTAAGAATGAAATGAGATTTGCAAACTTAAAAAAAAAAGTAAATGAAATAAAATCAATAGGGAGTCCTAAATAAATATTAATCATGAAATATGGATTTGACATTTCACTAACCGGTATCTTTTAAGTTTACAATACAGATGAGAATTGTAATTAACTTAAGATTTTATGTTACTTTTTAAAATAAAAATATTCTGTTCACTATGAGATGAATTGATGAGTAATTTTGAAATTTAAAAAAAAATATAATTTAATGGCATAACAATAACATGTACACAGAAATACTTTCAGAATAAAAAATTTTTTTGCTGTGATTAATTTCTCCAGCTGAAAACGATGGAAGAAAACTTCAATGGCTGCCGACAGAGTTACCTTCTCATGTCAAACTCATCATCTCAACAATCTCTGATGACAAATACGAATGTCTTCCTGCCGCCAAGAAACTGCTGGTGGCTGATGCTAATTGCTTCTTGGAGATTGGGCATCTGCCTGAAGATGACGCCATGGCTCTGCTCAAGCACTGGTTAGATTGTAACCACAGGACATTGAGTGACCATCAGTGGGACGTCTTCCTTGATGCCTTTAAGAAATGTCCTTATCCGTTATATTTAAAGGTTTGTGTGTTCATGAAATGTTTTAAAATCTGTTCTTCTTCAAGCTTTGAAATCTGATTATGAAATACAATAAACTTTGACTTTGCCAACTTCAATATAAAATAGTTGATTTTATTGAAATAAATGTTGAAAACACAAAAAACAACATATTGATAAGTGTTGGATAAGAATATACAAAAGCTCCAATTTTACCATTTTTCTGTTTATGACGTTCGATATGGGTTGCTTATGTTTAGTTTTAGAACTGTTATTTTTGAATATCCTCTTAAAGGTCGCCGCTGCTGACGTCATGACGTGGAGTTCCTACATGAAAGAGGAGTGGACCAAACTAGGCGAGACGGTGAAGAAGCTTGCCACGCTCCGTTTCGGTAGGCTGGAGAGGGATCACGGAGAAGCCATCGTGCGGCGTGCCCTGGGCTACATCACGGCCACAAGGAGCGGGGTCACCAGCAATGAGATGGAAGACCTGCTGTCACTCGATGACGCTGTCATGGACGACGTGGTGGCCACACACAAGCTGTCAAAGAGGCGGCTGCCTCCCTTGCTGTGGGTGCGCCTCCTGGAAGACATCCAAGATCTCCTGATAGAATGTCCCGCAGACGACGTCAAGACATTGCGATGGGCACATGGTGATATTTTTGAGGCAGCAGAAGAGAGGTACCTCCTCCAGAGAGATAAAGCTCCGTCCTACCATAAAGCCCTCTCAGAGTACTTCTCATCCCAGTGGGCCGGTAAATGTAAACCGTTCACCGGCAATGACAAAGGCATGAAACGGTTCGTTTCAAAACAGGATCTCTTCTACGAGCCTGAGGATTCAGCAGGAGATGGCTCGAACCGTGTCTACAACTTGCGTAAAATAAATGAACTGCCTTTCCACTTGCTGCGGGCCCAGCTGACGGTGCAGCTCAAACAGGCATGTTTGTGTAACTTTGAGTGGATGCTGGCCAAGTTGTGTGGGACGTCGCTGATATCACTGCTGGACGAGTACCAGGCTATTCTGGCCACCGAGCCACAAGAGGCAGAACTGAAAATGCTCTCCGAAGTGCTGCATCTTTCCGGGAAAGCCCTGCGGTGCGACCCCAGGCAGCTGGCCTCACAGCTCATTGGCCGGCTTACAAACATCATGACCCTCGACAGTCCCAAAATACCGGGGGATCCCAGGAAATATCCCAATTTAAATAACCTTCTGTCTGCGGCCAAACAGACGTCGATCCCAGCTCTGATCCCATCCATAACGTGTTTGGCGGAGCCAGGCGGGATCTTGTTTGACCTTCTCTCGGGGCACACTGAACCCATAACGGCCATGACCCTCACTACTGATGGGCTTCACGCTATAACAACCTCAAGGGACCGGACCTTAAAACTGTGGAATGTGAGATCCGGAAAGGTGATCAAATCTATCGACGGCATGTCTCCCGATGTGTCGTGTGTACGAACTGCCAAATCCAACTCACTAGCCATCACGGTAGAATCATCTATTATTAAAATATGGAGTTTGGAAAGGGACAGTTGTGTATGTGTCATCGACAAGAACATAGACCCTCCCAGACTTGCCATAGCGTGCGATGGTCAGATTCTTGTGGCTGTTTTTGACGGCTCGGTTCTTCTCCGCTCCTGGAACCTGGAGACATACTCAATTTTATGCGAGGCCAGCTTCCCGGACAACAGCATCCACAAGGACAACTCCATTCTTCTAGCCGAGTCTTCTCACGGGGACAAAGTTCTCCACGCTTTCCGAAGTGCCAACTTTGCGACCGTCCAAAACGTTCGGAACGGTGAGATTGTTAAAAACCTTGAGTGCCATGACCGGTCGTCTGCTGTGGTGTCCCTGGCCATCTCCAAGGAGTATTACATCGTCTGCTGCAGACAGCAGAACGTTACTCTGAATGAAATCCACACGTTGGAGTTGTTTGATGTTTCCAGCAACGCCTACATCAGGAGCATACGCGGGTGCCCTCTTGACAACATCAGGCACTTGTTTATAAATCTGTCTGGTAGCCACGCGATAGCAGTATCCGTCAACCGCAGCAACAACATGTCTGACGTGGCACTGTTTAACCTAGAGACGGAGGACCACAAACACCTCGCCCAACATCCGGGTGTTAGCACAATGGGCGCGTGTCTTGACTTCCGCTTTTGTTTTACTGGAGCGCAGGGAGAGAACTCCTTGAGGATATGGGACCTCAGTGCAAAAGTGAACCAGCCAGCCCCAAAACCTAAAAAGCAGTCAGGTGTGGCCGAGATATGGCCGATGGTCGACAACCCAAGGTAAATTTTTGATATTTCTATCAAATCTTTTCATTTTTTAAAAATTAAGTCTGTGTAGTTAATATTTGAGTAATGACTCAGTAATGTCAGTTAATATATTTAGGGACACTTGCAGTCAGTGGCGTCGCTAGGTAGGTGCAAAAGGGGGGGCAGCATCCCTGGATGACACCATCAGGGGGGTGACAACAACATTTAAAATTCACAAAAAGAAACTACAATATTTTTTCACCTAGAAAAAAAATGAAATATAACGAAATACGTTAAACGCGAAAACGTTTTAATACAAAAATATCAGTTAACATGCAGTAATAAAACAGTCTCAACAAACTGCCATAAAGAAATTAGGGGTGGGGAAGAAACAGCAGAGAGAATTAAAAATCCTGTAGATGAAAGAGGCGATGTCAGTTGTTATAAAAGAAATAAAGACAACTGGACTATGACATACCTCACCATGGAGTAAGCCAATGAGACGAACTCCACCTCAATGTCCTCCCCCCCCACCACCACCACAGTGGCAAAGGGGAGTGGGTAATTAGATTTTTCCATTAAACAAAGGTTTTGTTTTGTTTTTATTGGAAAATTGCGAATTAATAATATTTATTTAAATTTATATTCATTCAATACGTGCAAACTTGCATATCTATGTGAATGTAATGTACTTTAAGAAATTTAATCTTCTCGAGTATAGGTGTTTTTTTTTTTTTTTTTTTTTTTTTTTTTTGT
>MUZC01002103.1:275283-289450 GCA_002072015.1 Radix auricularia | reverse complement strand
CACAAGATTTAAGATTGACACTGACCACAAGATTTAAGATGGATACTGAACACAAGATTTAAGATTGACACTGACCACAAGATTTAAGATGGACACTGACCACACAATTTAAGATTGACACTGACCACAAGATTTAAGATGGACACTGACCACAAGATTTAACATGGACACTGACCACTAGATTTAAGATTGACACTGACCACAAGATTTAAGATAGACACTGACTACAAGATTTAAGATTGACACTGACCACAAGATTTAAGATGGACACTGACCACAAGATTTGAAATGGTAGTTAACAGCGATCGCTGATATTGATAATTTGGAGGGGGGAATTTAAAATCGAAATCCTGTGAAAATTAAAAATATTTGTTTACGAAGTTCGATTTATTTAAATTCAACTATGATTATAGTTCCACTATGTCGGAGTTATTTTCTGTCTTATTCGAAGAAAGTCTAAGAAACGAAAATGGAAACGTGTTTTCAGAAAATTGTCTCTATCCACCAATTAGGTTTACGAAAGGCTGGACAAAAAATATGTAATTTGTAGAGTGATGTATTTATAAAAATCGCATCGCTATAGATAGACAAATCTATATTCTGTTAATTACAACTATTTAATGACTGAAACCTTAACATGGTAAATATTTATAGATAGTTCGACAGGAAAGGTTGCTGAACATATTACGCACCACAACATTCTATCTCAAAAAAACTAACATGATATAAAAAGATACACAACATAATTTTAAACATCAATAATTCAATTACTGTCCGTTCGATCGATTTGAAATTTTGATACGTCATTTTTATCCTTGGCATGAATCTGCCTGCAAAATTTAAGCTCGCTAACTTACGAGAAAGTGGGTTAAAAATAAATCCAAATTTTTTTCGGCAAGGTCGCACGGTTGGTCGGTAGCACGGCTCTGACACAAGTTAATATAAAAGATTTAAAAATGAAATACAAGATAAAGAATGAACTATAAGATAAAGAATGAACTGTAAGATAAAAAATGAACTATAAGATAAAGAATGAACTATAAGTTAAAGAATGAACTATAAGATAAAGAATTAACTATAAGATAAAGAATGAACTATAAGTTAAAGAATGAACTATAAGATAAAGAATTAACTATAATATAAAGAATGAACTATAAGATAAAGAATGAACTATAAGATAAAAAATGAACTATAAGATAAAGAATGAACTATGACATAAAGAATAAACTATAAGATAAAGAATGAACTCTTACACAAATTTCCAACATCAATTATAAATAAGGCCAAACCTCCTAGTTGATGACGCGTCAGGTGTTTACAAAAATTTCACTTTGGGTACAGGATGAAGAAGACGATTGTGCTGAAATTGAAAAGGATTAAACTAAACGCCGCTAATTAAAGTTGGCATTTTCCAACCGTCTTTGTTAATCTCGTTATAGCTTAGCGAGATCTCGGCTCAGTTACCCGCAATGAAACCAGGTGAATTATGTATGTGACTTGACACCAAGCTCAGAGATGACTTTACACGTTATTTATTGGTGAACTCACAGGTGGTTTATTGGTGACCTCACAGGTGGTTTATTGGTGACCTCACAGGTGGTTTATTGGTGACCTCTCAGGTGGTTTATTGGTGACCTCACAGGTGGTTTATTGGTGACCTCACAGGGGGTCTATTGGTGACCTCACAGGTGGTTTATTGGTGACCTCACAGGTGGTCTATTGGTGACCTCACAGGTGGTTTATTGGTGAACTCACAGGTGGTTTATTGGTGACTTCACAGTGGTTTATTGGTGACCTCACAAGTAGTTAATAATTGACCTCACAAGTAGTTATTAAATGACCTCACAGGTGGTTTATTGGTGACCTCACAATCTGTTTATTGGTGACCTCACAAGTAGTTAATATTTGACATCACAGGTGGCTATTAAATGACCTCACAGGTGGTTTATTGGTGACCTCACAATCGGTTTATTGGTGACCTCACAAGTAGTTAATAATTGACCTCACAAGTAGTTATTAAATGACCTAACCAATAGCTATTAAGTGACCTCACAAGTTGCTAATAATTGACCTCACAAAAAGTTATTAAGTGACCTCACAAGAGGTTAATAAGTGACCTCACTATTTTTAGTGACCCTGTCATATTTTGTGACACTACAATGTATTGTGAGACTGTTAGTGAGATAATTGATAAAAGAAACTTAGTGTTAAACTTATTTTCCACCAAAATAACTTTATCAGGTTCTTGGTCATCTAGAATGACATTATTTACCTACCTTCTTATATTGAATTCGGGATTTTTGTAATCTTTAAATGACATTTTTAAAGAACGTTTGAATCTAGAAATGCCAAAAATTTACTGAATTGACATCATGTTACAGCTCTTTAAATATTCATCTCACTGACAAAACCAAACCAAAACGATTTTTACTCCAGTACTTTGAAATGCTGGGACATCGCACGCAGAGTCTCACGACTCTGTTAAAACCAGTGACCTAATTACAGATGGAGCAGTTTTAATGTTATTCGCCCACAGCTACCCTATTGTATTACATGAACATCGTGACGTCGACCTCTCTATGACAAGACACAAGCAAACAAAACAAAACAAAACAACAGAAATGCACATTAGCTGTTAGAATCTCGTCCGTGGTACTGACAATAGGAAACTATTCTCTTATTCACTTTTTGGCTGAATTAAACTTAAAAAAGCTAAACATTAAAGGGGCTAAGAAAAATTAGTTAAAAATTTATTATTTGAAATAATTGTATCGTTAGTAAAAATCATTTTTAACGCAATATCCCTCGGGAATTGCATTTATAAATTCGAAATGTCTGGCCAGTCTTTTCGAGCTTTGAACAGCAACAGATCCTGTACTATACTAGGGTCTTTTGCAAATTTGTTAATGAGGTCCCTAGAATATGCCCGGGCCAAACAAATTACCGAAAAGATGTACTGGATTTCTTTGAAAATTCAATTATTTTTTTAAATCTGTATTTTGCCATTTTCTCGCCAACCATAACATCTATCTGGTTTAAACAAACGCCAAACGATAGCTAATTATAATTAGAACAATGTTGGAGGAGGAATTTCTGAAAAATCACTTCTCGTTCGACTCCCAAAATTTATTTTAGCAGAAATTTGTAGATAGCAATTATATTGTTTAGTTGCAAAACAATTAGTTTCAAAAGACTTTAAATGTTATCTAGAATGATCGTTATTGGTGTTTTTGCGCTTTGTGAATGCTAATAATAGATTATTACGCACGGTGCGCATTAAATTGACACATTCTCGATGTGATGTAGCGGGGGGAGATGTGACGTCATATTTTGTTAAGTTTAAGAATAACTGATTTGAATCAATTTTTAATGTAATCTACAATGATTTCCCTTGAATAAAAAAAAAGGTAAATTCTTTGTTGGAAATGGCGTTTAAATACTCAATACCCGTTTTCACTAGTTACTTCTATCATCAATTTACACAACTAATAACATTTTTTTAAAAAACCACACACACATACAAATACACACGCACGCACGAACGCACACATACACACACACACACACACACATCACCAGATGCCATCACTGCTACACACGAGAATGAAATCACATTTAGTTACATCGAAAAGTTTATAACCAATTACTAAGAAGAAATAAGAATAGTCAAATAACTAACACCAAAAATACATGTTTATATATNGGGGGGGGGGGTGACAACAACCACATTGCGCGTATCTGGTGCTGCTGTTTGTGTCCTTTCTCCACTCCCCCTCCATGAGCAGGTGTTCGGCGTATGCCACTCCGCGGGTCGTACATAGTATTTGTATAAAAACCTCTCAGTAAAAATTAACGTAAATACATTTTTGAGCAGAAAATAAAATGGTTTCATTCATAAATAAAATAAAACAAGACATACTTAGTTGATGTCTACTTAGTATTAAAAATTGTTTTCCATACTCCCAACTCCTTTCAGGGATCGTAATAACTTTTAGCTATCTAATTTGCTTTAGTGTATTCTAGATTGAGAACCGTTGTCATATAGATCTTTGAAATATAGTTTTTGAGACATTTATTGTCGCCGATCTTAAATTTTCTTCCTCGTGCTCTCACATCTATATTGTCTTTTAACCGAGGTTTTTCATTGGCCGCCCAAAAGCTTTAGATACTCTCACATCTATATTGTCTTTTAACCGAGGTTTTTCATTGGCCGCCCAAAAGCATTAGACACTCTCACATCTATATTGTCTTTTAACCGAGGTTTTTCATTGGCCGCCCAAAAGCTTTAGACACAAAGCAAATAATAAACGAATAAAAAAAAACATGTATGATTGTAGCATTCTATATAGGCATTTCTCAAAACAAAGTAAACAGCCCAGAAAACTAAGTTTTTGACTATAAATCCATTGTATATTAGACATAACTAAAAGTATTGATTATGTTCAATATAATACGCAGCGCGCGACAGACTAGCTCAAACATTCACATGCTACAAAGAGAAACTTAGAGATAATCGAGAAAAATCACGTAAAGTGGGTCACTTTTACTTTCGTTTTTTCCGCGGGACCACGACAGACAGAGAGACAAGAGTGTCAAGTTAATACAAAGGATTTTAATAAGATTCCACCCAATGACCTAACCATCTACTCTCATTTGTCCAGCGAAGATTCCACCCAATGACCTAACCATCTACTCTCATTGGTCCAGCGAAGATTCCACCCAATGACCTAACCATCTACTCTCATTGGTCCAGTGAAGATTCCACCCAATGACCTAACCATCTACTCTCATTGGTCCAGCGAAGATTCCACCCAATGACCTAACCATCTACTCTCATTGGCCCAGCGTTATGACCTAACCATCTACTCTCATTGGCCCAGCGTTATGACCTAACCATCTACTCTAATTGGCCCAGCGTTATGACCTAACCATCTACTCTCATTGGCCCAGCGTTATGACCTAACCATCTACTCTCATTGGCCCAGCGTTATGACCTAACCATCTACTCTCATTGGCCCAGCGTTAAACTGACTAGGATGTACCGTATTGCGGCTTCGGCTTCGGAAATCCGGAATCCGGCCATTTTAACAAATCCGGCTGCGGCAGAATCTCATTTCATATATCTGACCAATTCTGGCTCTGGTCGGATCTCAAAAATTAGAATCCGGTACACTCTATTACTGACTTACTGGCCCCATATTATGTAGCCATTGTTCCACCTTTGCATACTAAATAGCTACCAAGATATAGTCACTGGTCCACCTTTATATGGCCAAAATATATCCATTTATTCACTACTATAAATTGTTTGGCCAACCATCAGATTGTAATTGGTCCACAGTTATATACTCATTGATAATTACTTAACACTAATTTTAAAAATCTCCAGATATTCACCCAAGTAACATGCCCGCCGTATTCCACAAAAACAAATCACGTACTTTATGTGTATAATTAAAGAACCATCTTTTACTTTGACCATCGTTAAGCCGGTATCACCCATCTTTTACTTTGACCATCGTTAAGCCGGTATCACCCGTCTTTTACTTTGACCATCGTTAAGCCGGTATCACCCATCTTCCCCTTAAAAACCGTCTTCATCGTGACTAACTTCTTTGGTCACACAATTCTGCAATCTCATGTTTTTATTTGGAATTTCACCCAAACGCCATTAAATAAATATCCTCTAACATCTATTAGTCAGAAATTTACATAGCACTACCCCTAACCCCCCTCCCCCACACCACCCATCCACCTCGCTGGTGTGGCGCCGACGATCGTTATTTAAACACCGGCAACCCTCGAGCGCGCCTCATGTGGGAGGAGGCCAGTTGTGAGCAACTCGCGGAACAGTGTGGCGCGTTCTTGATAGGTTGTCAGCACCTGGGATTCCAACGAGTGGCGCAGAAGGTAGGGCACTTGTTTGTAGAGGGCAGGACACTTGTTGTAGAAGACAGGGCACTTGTAGAAGACAGGGCACTTGTAGAAGGTAGGGCACTTATTTGTAGAGGGTAGAACACTTGTTGTAGAAGCAAGGGCACATGTAGAAGGTAGGACACTTGTAGTAGAAGGTAGGGCACTTGTAGTAGAAGGTGGAGCACTTGTAGTAGAAGGTGGGGCACTTGTAGTAGAAGGCAGGGCACTTGTAGTAGAAGGTATGGCACCTGTTGTAGAAGACATGGCACTTGTAGTAGAAGGCAGGGCACTTGTATTAGAAGGTATGGCACCTGTTGTAGAAGACATGGCACTTGTAGAAGATTGGACACTTTATGTAGAAAGTAGCTGTAGAAGGTAGGACACTCTTTGTAGAAGGTAGGGCACTTAAAATGGTAGGGATTTCGTTCTTTTCGACTTGTTTTGGTACACCTTCTTTTGTGTCAATCTGCTCCTGAATGTGTATATAGTAATCCCATTTATTATAGTAATCCCATTTATTATAGTAATCCCAGTTATTATAGTAATCCCATTTATTATAGTAATCCCATTTAATATAGTAATCCCATTTATTATAGTAATCCCATTTAATATAGTAATCCCATCTATTATAGTAATCCCATTTAATATAGTAATCCCATCTATTATAGTAATCCCATTTAATATAGTAATCCCATTTATTATAGTAATCCCATTTATTATAGTAATCCCATTTATTATAGTAATCCCATTTAATATAGTAATCCCATTTATTTTAGTAATCCCATCTATTATAGTAATCCCATTTATTATAGTAATCCCATTTATTATAGTAATCCCATTTATTATTGTGGACTTTTTGGATGTGTTCCCCAAGTGTAAGTTTCGTGGTTCTTCGAGTTTGATTTTTAATTCTTTTCCCAGCCTCTAAAATAACCAAAATCAAATACTAAAAAAATAAACCAATAAGAAAAAATAAAAGGAAAGTCTTCTTGGCTTACAATCAACTTTCAGAAACAATAAAGTAATGATCCAGGTATGTCTACACTGATTCAAAATTCAATTTCAAACAAATGATTGTGCTAAGTTTTTTCTTCTGGTCAAAAAGTTTTTTTTTTTTTTAATGTGTTAAGAACATGTTAAGGATTGAGTAACAACTGGACTCTGGCTACTCTATTGCTTTAGTTACAAAAAGTAGTTACCAAGCAACGCTTGTTCTATGATACTTTGAAAGTAATGCGATACACTTGATACGCTTATTTATGAAATTTTTATAGTTACCGTTAATCAGGAAAATTTCCAATATGGTATCAGAGATTGCAAACCGAACAGCTGAATACAAAGGTGTACATGTATTTTAGACGTTTGTCTTTTGTACATGTATTTAGACGTTTGTCTTTTGTACATGTATTTCAGACGTTTGTCTTTTGTACATGTATTTATACGTTTGTCTTTTGTACATGTATTTATACGTTTGTCTTTTGTACATGTATTTAGACGTTTGTCTTTTGTACATGTATTTCAGACGTTTGTCTTTTGTACATGTATTTAGACGTTTGTCTTTTGTACATGTATTTAGACGTTTGTCTTTTGTACATGTATTTAGACGTTTGTCTTTTGTACAAGTATTTAGACGCATGTCTTTAAAGTAACAATGTATGAACATTTTTAAGTTAAAAAAAAACACCAACAAAATAACTCAGTCCTTCGTCCTTTCATTATCTTGAATTCCATTGCTGAAAGTTTTATTCTGATTGGTTGATTTCAAATTTGTTACTAAATATAAAATTGATGACTTGGAGCTACACAAATATTGATGACGTAAAATTGTAAAGGACACATTTGAAGGAATTAGAGAGAGAACCTAAGATGGTCAAATGTCCAAGGGTCTGGCTATTAATTACCTGCACTCTCTGGAACGTTAGAAAAGACCCGTTTTAATACAGCATCTTTTTTTTTAAACCGCTAGAAGTAACCGACAGACTTGACAAGGTCAAATGTCATTGGTGCATAGTTGAATCTGTTACAAGTAGAATCTAATGCGTTTTCCTTCTATGCTAAAAGTTTAGTGGTGTATAGTTGAATCTGTGAGACGCAATGAATTATTGAGCAGACGACGAGTTAAGAATGGGACCATCACGGGTCAGTTGTTCAGCAGACATTTAAAAAAAAAAAAAAAAGAAAGAAATATCATCTAGAATTTACCTGAAAACTAAAAGATTTTTTATGTCTCCATATTTTGTTTGAAATTATAAAAACGATGTGGAGCGGGAGTGACGTAATGTTAATTCTGAACAGGGGCGTCAACCAAATTATTAAAGGAAGTTAACATTTCTGTCTACTGGCTAAACTGATGTGTTAACCCACAATCTACTGGCTAAACTGATGTGTTAACCCACAATCTACTGGCTAAAGTGATGTGTTAACCTACAATCTACTGGCTAAACTGATGTGTTAACCCACAATCTACTGGCTAAACTGATGTGTTAACCCACAACCTACTGGCTAAACTGATGTGTTAACCGACAAACGTATTCTGAGAGTATAAATGATGATACAAAGAAATACAAGGAAATTCTTCTGTATGGGAATCGGACATATAATGCATACATTTGTAATAAGTACTACTGCTAATGAGCCAGTTCTGGGATGCGATAGGTTATCTTTGTCTTGTTCGATGTAACGAAGATGTTTCGTTAACTTAACCTATCAGATAGCCTTCTTCTTGTTGCGCCTATATAATATATAAACACCCAGTGGTGTGGTTCTGTAACGTAACGCTAACGCAAGCGATGTACGACAGTCTACAGCAGTTAGTTTAGTTGAAACGCTGAGGAGCGATGTACGACAGTCTACAGCAGTTAGTTTAGTTGAAAAATCGTGTGTTGATGAGCGCTGTAAAAATATTTAATATGATGACGTCATTGTTTGGTGTGCATCGGTACGCAAAATACAACCCCTATTATTATTATTAAATAAATACTTTGCGTACATTTCATAAAGTTTAATAATTCGTATTTATCAAAAAAGGACAAGTTAGTTGGTCTTTAAAAAAAAGGTTGGCGCCGTAGGCGCCCAAAAAACGGGGGCGCCGCAGGCGCCACGGCGCCTGGCACAATCTATCAAAAAAGGACAAGTTAGTTGGTCTTTAAAAAAAAGGTTGGCGCCATAGGCGCCCAAAAAACGGGGGCGCCGCAGGCGCCACGGCGCCTGGCACAATCTAGTATATTAGAAGCTGTAAGGCAAGTTAACCAAACTAATCGCATCATGACAAGAACATACCTAGTGTTGTTGTTATAGTAAGTCCCCTTATGGAATCTAATGTTTATGGGCTTTATTTTAAAATGTGAACGCGATAAAAGTACTGGACTGATGTCATTAACATGATGATGATGATGATGGTGGTTGTGGTGGTTGTGGTGGATTTCTGCTATTACTCTTACACTCTCCATGTTGCCTAGCATGCTCGCTCTACATGATGATGATGATGGTTGTGGTAATTGTGGTGTTTTTCTGCTATTACTCTGCCATTACCCATGTTGCCTAGCATGCTCGCTGTACTCTGATGTTCAAAAACTCTCTCAAGTAAAATGTTTAAAAGCCTTCAACATTTTCATTTAATTTGTCTTTTGTTGTCGCAATCTTTCGAATTATTTTTAAAGTCTGTTTCAAAATTTTGGTGGCACTGACGTAAGTGATCAAACCCCCAGGGACACGCTCCTGTGTCCATCCAATATCGGCAACTTTTAGAAAGGACTGCGGAAAGGAAGGCCAACCATTTAGATATGTGACATTCTCTTTGGAGGGTTGAGTCTTTTCAGACTCTTATAACCCGGCCTACAATACCAACGGCGAGCCTCAACATAAGGGCGTCGCCATGGAGATATTCTTCCGCAGTGCAATGGCTGCCTGACCTCACCGCGTCCCCAATTGCCGCAGAACAATCGGTCAGCAGGTGTGCCACTGTCTCCTCGGCCATACCACATAAACGGCAGCCGGGTTCCCTGTTTTTGTCTAACCTGTGAAAGTAGCTGTTTGTTGGACAGTGTCCAGTCCTCATCTGAGTGATGAGGGACTGGCAGCTACGAGGCAGTTTCCACCAGGGATCTCGCTTGCGTGGTCGCGGCATTTTATCGTAAAGCGTTCGTGCCGTGTCACCATTTTCCCATCCTTTTAGCCATTTTCCCATGAAATGGTCTTTTAGCCACAATTTTACCCCCAGCTGGGTCATTGGGCGTTCGATTTGGGGCTGGGCAGCACCCTGTTGTGCCAGCAAGTTTGCCTTTTCTTGCTGTGGTATCTTTGCGTGGCCTATAATGTACTGCAGGACAACCATGCCCCCGCGAGATCTAATATAGTTAACGATCTCTAGTACAGCATCGACAGTTTTCGTCTCCATAGAGCTCCGACTCAAGAGTTCCAAGGAGGATCTCGAGTCGGTGAAGACTACGACTGTTGGAAAACTCTTTCGTCTACATAGGCGTATTTAGATATAAATATTTCAATGTAAATTCCTTAAAGTAACGCAGTACTGATCCGTCAAATACAAGCATAAAACAACGACACAATATTCTGGTCTGTCCTTTCAATCACAGGAAGCCATTGTTGTTTTATGTATGCTGGTTTCTAATCCTCAATACATTACCGCGCTGCAGCGTTTTACACTTTCTGGTGTCTTTGCGGTTGGTTTAGATACAATTCCTACAGACTACTTCTACAGTAACTCAGTCTCAATTGTATTAAAGAAACTTCTACGGCATTTGCTGTTCTCTCATTCAGTTGAGAACGGAGATGAAATGTGTTTAAAACAAAACAATGACAATAGTTGTGGGACGCGGTGGTCGAGTGGTAGCGCGTGAGGATTTGTTCCCGGGTGCCTGAGGAGTCCCCGAGTCACCCAGCTCTGAATGGGTACCTAACTAGACAATAGTTAGGCGGCTGGGGTAATGCGTGGAACCCCTAAAGCCGCGGCCTGCGACCGCTGCATCACTTGCCAACAGATTATCTCTCATGGTCTGTGGACGCAATTATCTTCTGCATAGAAGGAGCGTCTGTATATCTTAAAAGAGAAGAAGACTTGACCACCGAAATAATATGGGGGCTCATTGTACGTTTACTTGCAGTTCATTAACTGAAAGCAAGTTTCATGAGACATAAAGTTTGTTGACATTTACTTAGACTAGATTGACGCCATTTACATACACTCGTTTGTTGACATCATTACACGTGTAATGAGACAGTAATGATGTGAGCAATCAGCTGATTACTTTCTCTGAACGCCCGTGTACATTGTTATTGCCTTGAACTTTCTCAGCCCGGCGTATTTCAATGATACCACGTGGCATATTAAAAGGTCATAGGTCATGATAAAGGCTCACCAACCGCCTCAAGCCTCTATGCCAGGGGTCGGGAAACCATGGCTCGCGAGCCAGACGCGGCTCTTTTGATGGGTGCATCTGGCTCTCATTGGATTATTTATTTTATGAAAACTTTATCCAAATACATATTAATTGCATATCAAAACAGCATAACAATGACTTCTTATTTTATGGTGATAATAAGAAACGTGTATCCTACTGTATCTGGGCAACCTTTTGATCACGTGTGTAACTTTCTCTAACCCTAACCCTAACTTTTCTAACCCTAACTCTAACCCTAACTTTCTCTAACCCTAACCCTAACTTTCTCTAACCCCAACTCTAACCCTAACCCTAACTTTCTCTAACCCTAACTTTTCTAACCCTAACTCTAACCCTAACTTTCTCTAACCCTAACTTTCTCTAACCCTAACTTTTCTAACCCTAACTCTAACTTTCTCTAACCCTAACTTTCTCTAACCCTAACTTTTCTAACCCTAACCCTAACTTTCTCTAACCCTAACTTTCTCTAACCCTAACTTTTCTAACCCTAACTCTAACTCTAACCCTAACTTTCTCTAACCCTAACCCTAACTTTCTCTAACCCCAACTCTAACCCTAACTTTCTCAAACCCTAACTCTAACCCTAACCCTAACTTTCTCCAACCCTAACCCTAAATTTCTCTAACCCTAACTCTAACCCTAACCCTAACCCTAACTTTCTCTAACCCTAACTTTCTCTAACCCTAACCCTCTTACCCTAACACTAATTTTCTCTAACCCTAACCCGTAGTATCATACTGTATAAGGGCAAACTTTTGATCGCTGTATGTCAATTTCTCATAAACGGCCAGAACATCATCTGCTGCTGACAGCACGTCTCTTTGACTTGTCACGAAAAAAAACCCCCATAAGTTTCTTGATAAATTGTCACTTTTTCTCGCAGCTAAAACACAAAAAGTTGTCATTATGTCTATTTTTTAAAATCCGACGACAGGAGGAAAACGCCAGGCGCGCTATTTGAATGTCACAAGCTTTGATTGTGTGTGGAATGGGGTAGTGGGGGAGGGGGGTTAAATTGAATGCCATGAAGGAAGTTTTAACCGCAAATTACCAGCTTTAAGATCAACTTATATTTCTGTATATGCCACTTTGGAATGATGACGCCAGGAGATGTCGTCATTTAGGTCGGGCAGCAGGAAGTTTGGTTTTGAGAGTTGGTGACGTCAGAAATGATATGAATATGACGTGAATGGGTTAGGGTTAGGGTAATAGTAATAATCTGATCATGTATGTAGCACGGTACCCCAGCAAGAATCTGTGCTCACAGCGCTTCACATAGCTACTTACATGTAATAATCAAATCACTCAAAGTAAGCCATAGATATATAACTACAACATATAGCGACATTACGGTACACTTAAGGTATGTTTTTCATTTCAAGGGATGTTTAATTGTTTTTACATTAATTTCAAAAGTAAATTTTGAAAAGGTTAGGGTTAGGAATACAGCTAATGTGTCATGGTAGTAATTTTAAAAAAAAATTAATTATTTTATTTTTTGGGTGGAGGGAAAGAAAGATATTTCGCCAAATGTTTTAGTGCGAGTCATAGGAACAGTTTAATTCGTGTGTCTGCAAGAGATCTTAACTGACGAGTGATCTAGAAGACAGAGGGAAGTTTACTAAGATAAGAAGGACATTCAATAAAATACTTACAAAATACAAAACATTTTAAATACGGCTTAACTTTCAAATCACCAAATTTTAAAAAAGAAAAATAACCAAAATACTATAAAATATTTTAGCAACAAAACAAAAAAAATGCCACCGCACCATATTTAAAATTTGTTTAAATGAAAAAAATAACACAAATATTTCTTTTAAAGAATACAATTTATAAACAAAGAAATCTCAAACAAAATAGCGTCGTATGCTCGTGTCGATTCCTAATTCACAGCAGCCACCTTCGTGTTCACACACTTCACCTTACAACCAAATCAAAGCGTTTATACCGTGTATACTCTGTTAACTGGTTCACACACTTCACCTTACAACCAAATCAAAGCGTTTATACCGTGTATACTCTGTTAACTGGTTCACACACATAACCTTACAACCAAATCAAATCGTTTATACCGTGTATACTCTGTTAACTGGTTCACACACATAACCTTACAACCAAATCAAAGCGTTTATACCGTGTATACTCTGGTGTATACTCTGTTAACTGGTTCACACACATAACCTTACAACCAAATCAAAGCGTTTATACCGTGTATACTCTGTTAACTGGTTCACGCACATAACCTTACAACCAAATCAAAGCGTGTATACCGTGTATACTCTGTTAACTGTCCCCAAACACATTGGACAATAATTCCTACTACATCACTCTTTTTTTTTTACCCTGTCGATTTATTGCATTCTATCATTGCACAAGAGAGAGAACTGGGTCGATTAGCCAGGGTCCATTCTCTCTTTGGCTAGCTTCCTTTTGTGATTGGTACACCTGTCCTCATTGGTCCGTTGATGTCACGAGTCTAACACAGCGCAAACAAATGGTAAAGTTAGGTATAACCTCTAAACTCTCAAGCTAATATATTTTAAATTAATTATACACTTGATGAATGATTGTAATTTATCCCTTAAGGTCACCTACTTCTGATTGGAGTTTGGTGAACTGTTACTATAAAAAATTATTTTTAAACAATTTGAAATATGAAAAAAATAAACAAAAAGTAAAATAGTTACAGAAATGATTTGTTTTGTTTTCAACGATTTTACAAAACTAGTCACAAATAGTCATATAACTACGGTAAAGTGCATTTCAAAACAAAATTTAGGTCGACAGTTACATAATGTTTTACTGCCTTACTTTAAAATGTTACCTCCATA
>MUZC01002103.1:223030-237207 GCA_002072015.1 Radix auricularia | reverse complement strand
GGGGGGGGGGGATATGTGTGAAATTAATGGTAATTTTACAGACTAAAGGAAAACTTCCGTTCAACTAATCATAATTATAGCGTTTACACAGTCAATAAAACGTAGAACAAATAAGAATAACTAAACCCCTATTCTATGGGCCTGAGATTTCTCTTTGTATGAGCCTGTCTCGGATCACCTGCTCCATCTACTGAACCATGCCATACAACATTATCGTGTGGCTTTGATGAATCCCTAACCTCCCCGGCTATGTTACTAGACTCACGTGTTTGCGACTCAACTCCACCACTGGTCTGATCGACTTGGTCTGAGCATGTTAGTGGATACTCCACCACTGGTCTGATCGACTTGGCCCGGGCATGTTAGTGCATGTTAGTGGATACTCCACCACTGGTCTGATCGACTTGGCCCGGGCATGTTAGTGGATACTCCACCACTGGTCTGATCGACTTGGTCTTAGCATGTTAGTGGATGCTCCACCACTGGTCTGATAAACTCTGCCGGGGTATCTTAGTGGATACTCCCCCAGCCCTCCAGCAGTCAACATTTACTCAACAATTAAATAAATTAAATGTAGACTACCATAAAAAAACATAAATTCAACAATTTAAAAATGTTAATGCCCTGATGTTAAATTATTGAATTTGATACACTTAAATCCAAATATAAAATTCTGAACCAGATAATTTAATATAGTACTTTTTATAATATATATATCTTTAAATTTACATGGATAAAAAATCTAGAAGACATCTTTTACACTGGTCTGACTAATAATTAAGTTAAAATTTTGCTTTGAGTTTCATGAAGTCCATGGATGGTAATCACATTTTTGAGTAGCCCGGGAAGTCTATGGATGGTATTAACATCTTTGAGTAGCCCGGGAAGTCCATGGATGGTATTAACATCTTTGAGCAGCCAGGGAAGTCTATGGATGGTATTAACATCTTTGAGTAGCCCGGGAAGTCCATGGATGGTATTAACATCTTTGAGTAGCCCGCGAAGTCCATGGATGGTATTAACATCTTTGAGTAGCCCGGGAAGTCCATGGATGGTATTAACATCTTTCAGCAGCCCAGGAAGTCCATGGATGGTATTAACATCTTTGAGCAGTACCGCAAACGAGGAACAGACTTTTGTCGAAATCCACCGCCACTTTCTTCCCCATTCTCATCACGCGCTTCAAATACTTGAATTCGCGCGCTTGAAACATCGCTGACGTCACTGATGCCTAAACACTTAGAGGGCTCTTTACAAGATTGAGTAATTACACTGAGGGCCTTTCCAGTGTCCTCTAGTTTGGACCAATTTCACAAAGCTGTGGTCACGTTTCTTAGTCTTAGAATACGTCATTACCTTACATGTCGTAGTGACGTCATCAATGACACATGTCCTACGTAAAGATGAATGGAATATTTATTATTTTAAAATGAATTGTACCGATGTACACAATTTGACAATTAATTGTTTTGTATTTAAATTCAATTAAACTGTTTTAAAAAATTGTAACAAGTTGTCACATCATGTGTTGCGAACCTTAAAGATGACTGTATCAGTATGTCAAATCAATGGTATTCAGACTTCTAAAAGGCCTTAAAAGCTTCACTAGAAACACATCTTTTCAGACTTTATTTTCCTAATGAACAATCGAACCTTCTCTTACCGATATGCGTAGCAATGTGTACCGTCATATCATCACCAATGTTTCATTTGAAGCTGCGCGGCTTTGCGAATAAAGCCCACACTTGAGGAATACTGAGCTGTAAAATTTGTAAACTATTGCACAAAAATTGATGCTGCGAAATTTTGCATACGAAGTTTTTTTTTCTTGTTCTTTTTTTTAAAGGACCAACGAAGCTTAGAGTAGACTGACCATCTGCTGGTAATTTGCCGGGACAGTCCCTAAATTTCACCTCTGTCCCGGAATCCTGTCAGGGACGCAATTTGTCCCGGAATTTAGAAATTAAAAAGTTTTTGTATGTAAATTAAGTATTTTTTATGAATAAATTCAAAAGTGATCGTTGAAATTTAAATGTCGTTCATATATTTTTGGAACTTTTGTCAAGCACGTCGATCCAAATTTTTGGAAGCAAGAAAAATTATAAATTTTGCTATTTCTAAGAGTTATCAATTCAATACAATTCAAGCATGAATTGCAGCATTTTCTATGATGCCATCAAGAAGAATTACAAATTTCTTGAAAAAATCCACTCAAGCGAAAAATATAATTAAAAATTTACAGTTATATTCGAAAGGGTTACCTATTAAAAATATATTGAATTTAAAGAGTTTTTAAAAAGAATTAAAATTTTTAAAAAAATAATGAATGGCCATTTTATGATTGCTTTATGATTTAAGTGAGCTATTTAAAGAAATTTTAAAGGTCTTTTACTTATTTTTAATTTGTCCCGGAATTGAACAGAAATGTCCCGGATTTTTTCGAAAAACCTCTGGACAGTCTAGCTTAGATGGAACTTTGGACATTATATTTTTTTGTTGTAATTAATAAATGAAGATAATATGCGTTTTAAACTGATTCAATTAATAAATAAAACAGTCACTATATGTGAAGGGCGGTGAATCTATCTTTAAACTGGGAAACCGCACTATGAAAAGGCTAAAATTAATATTATTATTACTGGATACGGCCCGTGGCGTAGCATACGCCGCATACTTGCTCATAGATAGTGCAAAGAAGGAGGGAAAGAATGGAAACAAACCACAGCACGAAGAAATAAAAACAACGCCAGCGAATGATTGGGGGGGGGGGGGACATCAGTTACGTTCGCTAAAACGAGGGGAGAAACGGGTACAAATCTTTTTAAAAATTAAAAAAACCTATGTTTTCGCTGAGGCTTGAACTCAGTACCTTCCACGTGTAAGGCGGATGTGATAACCACTACACTACGATCGTTATATTCTATGAAGGAACATCGCAAGTGAACGCAAGAAGCATTGTTGGTCTCGAAACACGCCACCTCCTTTTTTTAAACCTACCTCGCTTCATAAGTCGACCCCACCATCGTGGTTATTTGCACATAATCGTTCTTGATCTTGTTCTGGTGAATTATTTATATGTATATATAGTTATTATTATTAAAAGAATTTTTGTTTAATCCCGTAAAACATTCTACCGAGAAGATCCATCTTGTAAAATAACATCAAAGGGAACTAAAAGACTCAAACTAGTTCTAACATTTAAGATATTTCAAATCTTTTAAAAGACTATTACTGTGAACAGTGAACTTAAAAAATGTCTTTATTTTATAATCCACAGATAGAATAAATAAAGATAGGGAAAAATTCAACATAGTATACCAGGCCACGTGACAGCAAGACAAATACTAACGTCACATAGCCTACTCCAAGTTCAAGGCCAGAAACATTTTTAACGTAACGACATGGGCCACACACAGCAGCCATCTTGGACTAGCCAGATTTCTCTTTTATCCCTCGTTTTGACTTGCCTCCTTGTTGTCCTTCTTCCCAGCACATCAGGTAAGTGTCAGAGGTGAAGTTTATCATACAAAAGCAGTGAACGAATAAAATTAGACAAACTATCGTTTGTGTAAGGAATAGGGTTTGTGTAAGGAATAGGGTTAGTGTAAGGAATAAGGTTTGTGTAAGGAATAGGGTTTAAACACGTTATGAAAAAACGAAAGTAGTAAAACATTGGAATTATACAAATATTAGGAAACAATGATTTAATATATTTGGATTAATGTATAAAAAAATACCATCACACAATTAACACCAGCTGATTAATGACACCATAATCATGAAAAACTAGACCAGTGCTTCTCAAAGTGCCGGTCCGTTGACCATCCGCTGCTGGTCCGCAGAAGTAATCAAGGAAGGACATAAAAATATAACTATAATCTTCCTCTTTTAACCATAAACATTAACGCTATAGAATATGTCAATTAGTTCTCAATAAGCACATAAAATGACACTAATAAAATATATAGCATTTCGCTACGTCAGTGCAAAGATAATAGTTGACCGCGGTTTCTGGTGCGATGGAAAAGTTACTGCCGGTCAGAGATACTAAAAAGTTTGAGAAGCACTGTAGTAGGCGACTAAGCATTGACAAAATATCGTCTGTGTAAGAAATAGTTATTGCTTAACTGTATTGTGAACAAACTTTATAGTTAAACATTGGGTTTAGTCAAATAATGGGACACAAGCATGGGCGTCGCTTGGAATTTTTCCATGGAAGGGGGGAGTCACGTGTTTTTAATTTAACTGACAATGATATACACTAATATACAGGTTTAATTTAACTGACAATGATATACACTAATATACAGGTTTAATTTAACTGACAATGATATACCCTAATATACAGGTTTAATTTAACTGACAACGATATACCCTAATATACAGGTTTAATTTAACTGACAATGATATACACTAATATACAGGTTTAATTTTCAATTAAAGTTAAGCAAAGTATAACATAAGGGGAGAAAAAACTCTCAGAAATGAATAAGACTCACAAATTAGCGCTGTAATAGATAAACTACAATATATATTAATAAATATAATAAATTAAAAACGTAAGATCTCACGAGAAATAAAATTTTGTAGTGAAATAATATACGTGCGGAAACAGCAGGATTACGAAAGAAGGTGATCAGAATTTTTTTTTTATAGGCTCAAATAAAAATTTTCAAAAAATTAAGAAATGGAAGTTAAAGTAGCAGAAAGTTTTAAATGTATTTTCAATTTTTGATACAATGTTGTACTATAGATCTTTTACATGTAAGATAATTTTGATATTTGATACAATGTTGTACTATAGATCTTTTACATGTAAGATAATTTTGATACAATGTTGTACTATAGATCTTTTACATGTAAGATAAAGGGAGTTGAAAATGATTTCACAAATATATTTTTTTAAAGAATGTTCTTTATAACAGGCATTGCACGAAAATGCAAAAAAGGAGTCACTCTGCAGTAGGTTTTAAAAAATATATATATATATCTGTTATATATTTGAGACATAACTAAAAATTGTTAAATTTCAGCTCGATTTGGTCACGGGAAAAGGGTTATAAAAATATATTCAATATACTACACACCGCATATTAAAATTTACATTCAAAGATCAGGAGTATATTTCTTTTAAAGTAGGGTCAATATAATACGCACCGCGGGACGTGAAAATATTTAAAAGGTTGTTCAATATAATGCGCACCGTGACTCTCTAGCACAAAAATGTACACGCTACATCAGGGTTGCCAACCGTCCGTAAATTTACGGAATGTCCGTAAAGATTTGTCGCCAAATTGCCTGTCCGTAAAATTCCATTAAAAAAAAAAAAAAAAAAAGGACAGTACGTGGAATCTCAACGTTTAAAAAAATCAGTTAATCATGTTTGTGAAATCTATTTTCTTAATTCAAATTAAGAAATTTTTTAATTGTTCTAAAGGCACAATGCTTGGATAAAGCTTCATATTCGTTCGTTATAAGGTCAATTATGCTAAATGTGTCCGTAAAAAATTGTTTTTGTTCGTAAATTTTTTTGAGAGTTCATATATTTGTCAGTAAATTTTATTTTATTGAGTTGGCAACCCTGTACTACATAGAGATGCATATATATAATCTGAAAATTTACTAATTTATTTACAGTTCATTCGATCGATTTTAAATTTTAATAGATAATTTTTATCGTCGATATGAGTCTGCCTGCAAAATGTCAGCTTGCTAGGATACGGGGAAGTGGGTTAAAAATCGATCCAAAGTTTTTTTGGTAACTAATCAAAGAAACAATTAAGCAGACGCCGCGAGTTTATATAAAGGATTTTAAAATCATCTACTTTTCTAAAGGAAATTTATAACATACTTAAGGCTAACAAAAATTTTATATATCGCTGCAAGATGTAAATTTCAAAATCCTGCAGATAATGTTGATCATGATCGAGATAATAATAAATTGATACTTGATATAGCGCTGTATCCCAGCAAGGAACTGGGCTCACAGCGCTTTACATGAAGGTTGTAACATACAAATTAAATAGTAAATTATCATTCATACCATGCCGTATCAGCCACCTTAATTACCGTACGTGTTGAAATTTGTCAAGATCGTGTAAAATGAAATGGGGACTTTAGTCTGCACAGTTTGCATTTGAGCCACTTGACCACGAAGGAATGGACATGAGTTCAATGCCCAATAATATCTTATTATACAGTATCAACTTTTAATGTACCAAATGTCTGGCCAAGATTTATCCTTTAGCCCCGTAGCCAATGCTTTAAATACCGTTTGCAGAGCTAATATGAATGGATAGTAAAGACTTTTTATGCCCACGGCTGTTTAAACTTTGTTTATGCCATGCCCTAGAATCGTATAGGAGTGTACTCAAAAACTTCCAAAAGTTTCTTTGCGACCTGAGGAATAAAATAATATTTTTATAGATTATATAAGAAAACAAAAACGACATTAAGGGCCCGGGGCCCACTCGGTGAAAGATGTCATGTTGGAAAACGCTGTTCATTTCGATCATGATCATGGCGGACATATTAATTTTTCAAGGTGCTGTAAAAACAAATGTGTCATGAAATCTTAAACGTTTAGGCAACAAAGTGGGGCCCAGGTGCAAAAAGAATGTACATATTGAATTCAATACTCTATGCTATTTTAATATGGATCAACTTGTTTAATTGTTCAAAGATTGATAAAATTACATTTATAATGTTTAGATAAGACATTATGTATATAATGTTTAGATAAGAAATTATGTATATTTAATTTGCGTTCGTCGTCGTTTCGTTTTTCTTTTTAATGAAACATAGTGTCCTTAAAAATTAGTTAAAATGGATATTTAATAATTATTCACCAACCCCAATAAAATCTTAAGCTACTTCTGGACTATGCAAATCGTATTAAAAACTGAATAATTCTTGACCTATAAGTAGCCAGTTACTGGTAGGTTATCAAAGAGCCAATCAGTGCCAATATACATCAGTTGACAACAAAGAGAAAAGTAGTAAGTAATAATACCTAAGGTAATTAATTCTAACTTGTAAATACAACACAAAGATAACTTAAAACAACCCTCAGGTAGACATAGAGATAAATACACTTTTCTTATTTCGATTTCACGAACAGACACATACAAAATCTCGATCTTCCCATCCGGACTTCGGACGTTGAATGGGTTGTTTGAGGAAACCAGGAAAACAAACACTCTATCAACATTTTAAACCATAATAAATATGCAGGACTAGACAAAAACCATGGATAAGCTTAGGACGCAATAATTTTCTGCATAGAAGGAGCGTCTGTAACCAATAAGATGAGTGAGATAAAATTCTTTGGAACTCCATGAGGACAGAAACTACTGACGTTAGAATATTGAAAAAAAAACCAAAACAAGTCACTTATCATTGACTTCGTCCATCTTGTTTGCATGTCGTCCAACCCAGATAGTGTACGACTTCGGTTAGTCAAGCATTACGTAACGGTTCGTTGCAACCGGCCATGTTGAATGCGCAGCGTCGGTTCTTTAATTAAAATCAAATACTCTCTAATCCTGTGGACTGAAGAAAACAAAACTCTCGCCAAAATGCTATTACGCACAAGGGCAAGTGTGTCTCTCTGCATGTCTTCCCCCACCCCATCCCCGATATTGTCCGGTGTGATCCTTTTATCAACATGACTGCTCAGAAAGCGTGACCTAATTTCGCTACTTAAAAATCAATGGCTCATCTCCTCGTCAGTCATCAGTAACCATTACCACAGGGCACCGAACAGATCACATTATATCTTCATATTCCAAGAATTCTCTATCAGCAGATGTGAGGAGAATACATGCCGCTTATGCTGCTAGCTAGTTATATTCAGGTGTCGTTATATTTTTAGGTATCGTTACATTCAGGTGCCGTTATGTTGTGTGTCGTTATATTCAGGTGTCGTTATATTCAGGTGTCGTTATAATCAGGTGTCGTTATATTCAGGTGTCGTTATATTTTTGGGTAACGTTACATTCAGGTGCCGTTATGTTATGTGTCGTTATATTCAGGTGTCGTTATATTTTTGGGTAACGTTAAATTCAGGTGCCGTTATGTTATGTGTCGTTATATTCAGATTTCGTTATAATCAGGTGTCGTTATAATCAGGTGTCGTTATATTCATGTGTCGTTTAATTCAGGTATCGTTATAATCAGGGCTCATTATAATCAGGTGTCGTTACATTCAGGTGTCGTTATAATCAGTTGTCGTTATAATCAGGTGTCGTTATAAGCAGGTGTCGTTATAATCAGGTGTCGTTATAATCAATGGTCGTTATAATCAGGTGTCGTTAAAATCAGGTGTAGTTATAATCAGGTGTCGTTATAATCAGGTGTCGTTATAATCAGGTGTCGTTATAATCAGGTGTCGTTATACTCAGAGAAGGCTAAATGCATTGATGAGGTGTCTTTGTTGTAATTATTGGAAATCTGTAAACTTTAATAATGGCGTCGAGATCATAGTAAGAGATACAAGACTTTGTGCTCTATGTTTGAGTCATATTTTTGTTTCAGTCATATTTCATGCATGGGGTTACGGTGGTCGTGTGGCACGGTGGTCGTGTGGCACGGTGGTCGTGTGGCACGGTGGTCGTGTGGTGTGGCACGGTGGTCGTGTGGCACGGTGGTCGTGTGGCACGGTGGTCGTGTGGCACGGTGGTCGTGTGGCACGGTGGTCGTGTGGCAGCGCGCTCGGCTGCCGTACCGATGGTCCCTGAGTACCTCACTAACAATAGTCAGGCGGCTGGGTACCCTCAAAGCCGTGGCCTGTGACCGCTGCATCACTTGCCAACAGATCATCTGTCATGGTCTGTGGACGCGATTATCATCTGCATAGAAGGAGCGTCTGTAAATCTAAGATAAGATGCTTGCTAAAAAAATATCAGGTAATTTTTAAGGATGGGGATAGATATGGTGATTGAGATGGTGATTGAGATGGTGATTGAGATGGTGATTGAGATGGTGATTGAGATGGTGATTGAGATGGTGATTGAGATGGGGATTACATGGGGATTGAGATGGGCATTGACATTGGAATAGACGTGGGGATTGACAACGAGATTGAGATGGGGATTGACATGGAGATTGAGATCGGAACTGAGATGTGGATTTAGATGTGGATTGAGATGGGGATAAACATGGGAATAGACATGGGGATAGACATGGAGATAGACATGGGGATAGACATGGGAATTCAGAGAGTACTTTAGATTTTTACAGCTTATTTTTCTTTCAACAGAACTTTAAATGTAATCAATGCACAAAATTTATTTTTCTTAAATTTTAAACTGTAATTATCTTGAAGTTTCCTTTAGATTTAAAATTACTTTACAGAGCTCTACACATATATAATGTAAAACTAATATGAATATGTTCAATTTTAAAAAATAAATTTTTGTTAACCCATTGAACATTCAAATTATTTTTTTTGTAAAGAGTAGGCAATTAAAAGTTATTTCTCTGAGCTGTTCCAAACAAGCTACTTCTGTTTCTTTTTAAATTTTAGTTTCCGAGTCAATTAATAAAAAAAGATTTTTTTTTAAACCTCTCATGATAAAATAGTTTCTTTATGGTGTATGAGGGGGGAAGATTAGGGAGAAAGAGTTGGCGGAAATGGCGGTGAAAAGCGAAAGCGGAAGTTGTGTTCTACCCTGGGGTCAATTTGTAAATTCAGATTCATGGGCGTTACTTTGGAAAAAGGAAATGCAATTTAATAGGAATTTAGAGTTTACAAATTAGATAGAAACAGCCATAAAGTCTTCCGTTGCGATTTTAGCGCAATACGTTTGAACATTTTCTGTTTTCTTTTCAGTCCGGCATTGGTCCTAATCTTTTCTAACTATAATTAAAAACATTTGATGGACCAGCTAAGACTAGGCATTTGAAATGTGAATATTATGCTATGTTGAAATACTGTTGTGTAAATGGTGAGTAGCTAGCCTTGTATGAGATAAAACAAATCTGTGATCATGCAGTTTTGATTACGTGCAGACAATATCTTACCACTGCGATGGTATTCAAAATGAGTCATCGTGAGACAAGCTGTCAACGAAAGAGTTAACGATGCATAAATGTTTTGAGCAACTAACAATATTTCGATGTTGTTTAGTCTCGGGCCTATACTCATTGTTGTCCGCTCATCTATAAGGTCAACTAAAAATGGACGGCCTCGCAAAATTGTTAGTTGAAATACTTAAGTTAACACTTACAGACTATCGACTCAAATCTATGACCAGTGACGTATGTGGTCAATCAAATGTGTTGTCAATAAAATCTATGACTATTTGAGTCTTTGGTAAATGAAGTCAATGCTAAATTAAAAATATTGTCAATGAATACTATCGTCGACTAAAAATGTTGTCAATGAATACTATCGTCAACTAAAAATGTTGTCAATGAATTCTATCGTCGACTAAAAATGTTGTCAATGAATTCTATCGTCAACTAAAAATGTTGTCAATGAATACTATCGTCGACTAAAAATATTGTCAATGAATTCTAGGTCAATCAAATATATTGTAAATGAAGTCTAGATCCATTAAATTTATTTTCAATGAAGTCCATGGTCAACAAATGTTGTCAATGAAGTCCACGGTCAACAAATGTTGTCAAAGAAGTCCATGGTCAACAAACGTTGTCAATGAAGTCCATGGTCAACAAATGTTGTCAAAGAAGTCCATGGTCAACAAATGTTGTCAATGAAGTCCATGGTAAACAAATGTTGTCAAAGAAGTCCATGGTCAACAAATGTTGTCAACTGAATACCGTGGGGAAGACTCCGTACATCGAATCTGTCTGCACCTCAGTCTTCCGGTGAGTGAATTTGACGTCACTTTTCAGATCGCATCGAGTTGATTGGCTACCAAATGTACCGGAAATATCTGGTGCATCATGGTCGGGATGAATGAATGTAGAAGGAGGTTGCGATCAAATGGTCAATGTTGTGTTGGTAGCTAATGTTGTGTTGGTAGCTAATGTTGTGTTGGTAGCGAATGTTGTGTTGGTAGCTAATGTGCTACATAGATTTTTGTACAGGATTTTTTTTATATTGCAACGAGTTTAATGGTGTTTTTGTTTTTTAAAGATCTCGGTATTGACTTGTATCTTCTATTAGACCTTATCTGTCTATAACTTTGACTAGAAGTTTGTGCTGGATCA
Source organism: Radix auricularia (assembly GCA_002072015.1). NCBI lineage: Eukaryota > Metazoa > Mollusca > Gastropoda > Lymnaeidae > Radix > Radix auricularia. The sequence continues at coordinate 226,029 of MUZC01002103.1, read as the reverse complement.
TTTGTGTTCACTCTTTGCACAACACGCCGTGTGCCATCGCTATAAAGTTGTCTTGCAGCATGTGGTGACAGAAAATGTGATGTTTATTGCAATAGACGAACTAGGTGTATTAATATAAAGAGTAAAGTTTATTTCAAGTCGAATGACATGGTGTATTTGCAATAAATTTAATGTCTATTGCCATTCGCTGGCATGTTGTATTGGTTAAAACTTCCCTTCCGGACCAATGGAATTGAAGAAAGTATTGGCCAAGAAGGTAAAATTCATTTTAAAAGACTTGGAAGGTTTATTTGTCTAAGAACATTCGCAGATGTAGATGACCAACGGTTAGTGATTGTTTTATTAAATGGTCAAAGACAAGACAAATGTTACAACTTTTTCCACGTAAATATTCTCAATGAACGATCAGTACAAACACATACAGTACTTTTTTTATAAAGTTAGAAATTGATAATTATACCAAAATTATACCACAATTATACCATTTACCAAAAACATTTAGACCCAATGTAGATCCCAAACAATAAAAACAACATTTTTAACACATTTTGGGTCAGTTCACTCAATAAATACTGAATGTAGTAGTTTGACTGTCAACATTAGGTCTAAACACCCTGAACACCATTCACTAATAAGACAAGAGACACCATTCAATGAACAGACAACAAACACCATTCAATGAAAAGACAACAGACACCATTCAATGAACAGACAACATACACCATTCAATGAACAAACAACAGACACCATTCAATGAACAGACAACAGACGCCATTCAATGAACAGACAACAAACACCATTCAATGAACAGACAACAGACACCATTCAATGAACAGACAACAGACACCATTCAATGAACAAACAACAGACACCATTCAATGAACAGACAACAGACGCCATTCAATGAACAGACAACAAACACCATTCAATTAACAGACAACAAACACCATTCAATGAACTGCAACCGATCAATGAAATACATCTAGTATCATTAAATAAACATAATAAGCGTCTCGTATATCAATAAATCCATCAATTAGTTGTGAACGTGTATATCACCCCATCCATTGCCCGCTGACTGAATTCCTCCCATCATTCAATCAATATTGTTACAGTTTGTAGAAGTTCAATTACACTTACATATATTCTTACACAAGCTTTGTCTATTGAGGAAAAAACAAGATACGAAATTATAATCTGATCGCCTAGATAATATTCCTTCACCCCCATGGGCTTAATAAGGTCCAATATCTTACGTCACGTTACGTTAGACTGTAAAATCACTACTCTGAGTGAAGACCTGGTGCCGGCAATTATTGTCAGCAACTGAGCAGAAGGCGAGCTCCCCACGGCCCTCGACCCAGCCTCGGCTGTGTGGGCAAAACCCTTCGTTAAAGAGCGGTGACGAGCAGGAAGTGGTCAAAGGCGGACAATGGGTCGGGTTGGTGGGAAGATAATCAATGGAAGATCTTGGATATATGTGGACACTCTTATGGTGGGATTGATGAAAGATCTTGGATATATGTGGACACTCTTATGGTGGGATTGATGGAAGATCTTGGATATATGTGGACACTCTTATGGTGGGATTGATGGAAGATCTTGGATATATGTGGACACTCTTATGGTGGGATAGATGGAATATATTGGATATATGTGGACACTCTTATGGTGGGATAGATGGAAGATCTTGGATATATGTGGACACTATTATGGTGGGATAGATGGAAGATCTTGGATATATGTGGACACTCTTATGGTGGGATTGATGGTTATATGTGGACACTCTTATGGTGGGATAGATGGAAGATCTTGGATATATGTGGACACTCTTATGGTGGGATAGATGGAAGATATTGGATATATGTGGACACTCTTATGGTGGGATAGATGGAAGATCTTGGATATATGTGGACACTATTATGGTGGGATTGATGGTTATATGTGGACACTCTTATGGTGGGATTGATGGTTATATGTGGACACTATTATGGTGGGATTGATGGTTATATGTGGACACTATTATGGTGGGAGGATTGATGGTTATATGTGGACACTATTATGGTGGGATTGATGGTTATATGTGGACACTATTATGGTGGGATTGATGGTTATATGTGTACACTATTATGGTGGGATTGATGGTTATATGTGGACACTATTATGGTGGGATTGATGGAAGATCTTGGATACATGTGGACACTCTTATGGTTGGATTGATGGAAGATCTTGGATATATGTGGACACTCTTATGGTGGGATTGATGGAAGATCTTGGATATATGTGGACACAATACTGATCTATTTGTTAGTGTGTACATTCTCCCACTGATAAAAAAAAATCAATCAATACATTACAAGAAATTCAATCTGTCGATCTACTTGCTTATATAAAACACATGATTTAATCGAGATCGCAAGAAATGCATTTCTGAATATTGAAAGTTAACTTATTTGTTTTAGAGAGTTTTGGTTACATTAACATTGCAAGTATCGAATGTGAATTCCTAACTGTAGTGATGTCGTCGATATGGGAACATAACATACACGTAGATTGTCATGTAAGAAAAATATGTTTTTAATGGTGTATTTATGAGAAACCCGTCATTTGGCTTAAAGGTTAATTAATGACGAAATCTTTTTCTCGACGTGTGGACGCCAGCCAAAGACTTCGGTGGATGATGACGTCATAATCAAGCCTACGTGCCAAAAAGTCGATGTCACAAACACTTGAGGGGAATCGTCGCAAAGTGAGCATCGATACTTGATATCGGGTGTCCGAGAGTGAGTACAGGACGTGCGCGTACACGTAACATTAGAACCTATCCTCAATTATTGACGTGAGGAAGACAAGTTTTTACGCTCCACTGGAGACATTCTAACAAAGTTGTCAACCATACTTTTAATGTGGACAACCATACTTTTAATGTGGTCAACCATACTTTTAATGTGGTCAACCCTACTTTTAATGTGGTCAACCCTACTTTTAATGTGGTCAAC
>MUZC01002103.1:186357-209294 GCA_002072015.1 Radix auricularia | reverse complement strand
GGGGGGGGGCAGAATAGTGGAGTTACCTAGCTAATAATTCTACTGTACTGAAAAAAGGTTTTTAAGGAGTTTTATTCTTTGTAAGTGTTGTAGCACAACGACATACTAATGTAGTATTAGTCAGGACCTAAATACATATTAATTTTGTATAGACCATAGCAAAGTGAAAAAGTAATGTTCTTATTTAAGAAAGATAAATAGGGAACATGGAACAATTTTTTTTTAATATTAGGACTAAGAGAACACGTTTTCTTGAAAGAAATATTCTCAGTCTAAGGGGCAATCATCCACGCCATATTTAAGTGTGAAAATAGTTTTACTTCCGGTCGAAATGACGAGTAAAATGGCCCGGATTGATGCCGGGATTATACTAGCCTCGTTTTGAGTCACCGCTGTTGCCAGACTTTTAAGACAGGAAGATCATTTTTTATTAACTATGGTGTCACTTCCGGTACAGAAACGAGGCAATTAAGTAGAGCGCTGGTTTGCACAAACATTTTAAAATGACTGACCCTTAACCCTTCCTACACACACACACACACACATACACACACACACACACACGCACGCACGCACACACAAACACACACACACACACATAGATTCATTAAAGGAGAATATTCAAAATTGACAAGAACAACATCAATAGTTAAATCGATAAACGTTGAAACACTAGAGGATAGAAGAAAATATAGCAAAGTGGTAATTATTCATAAGGCAATTAATGATAACTTCTAAATACAATACAAAGATATGATAACACACATAGACATATTATTCATACACACACTTTTCTTATTCCGTATGCAAAAACAAACACAAATTCTTGTTCTTCCGGTCTGAAATTCGGGCGTTGATTGTGTAGCTTGAGACGACCAGGAAAACCAACAGTGACCAACACTTTATCACAACCAGCAGTGACCAACACTTTATCACAACCAGGAAAACCAACAGTGACCAACACTCTATCAACATTTAAAACTCTAATTAAAATACAAGGCTAGACACAAGCCATGTATAACCGTAGGACTAAATAATCATTTGTATCGAAGAGGCACCTGTAGTAGATATTAGATAACACACATACACACACACACAGAGACACACACACACAGACACACACACAGAGAGACACACACACACACTTGCACACACAAACGCACCCACACGCATACACAAGAAATGTGCATATTCTTCTTTGTTCCGTAATTCCAGGATTAGGAATACGCGTGTACAATTTAAAAGCACATTTCTAATGGATACGTTTTCTTGTAAGATAGAAAGACGATTGTGACGCTGCTCTAAATGGTTAGTTATTAATTCTGTATGAGGCTATTTAGTTATTTTCAATTCTATTTACGGCCTGATTAAATTACTCGTAAATTTGTACGAATCTTATCATTATATATTTAGTAAGCTTTAACCTGACATCATTGAGTAAAACTAAAGGAACTTTCTAGAAGCAGCATCCACCTGATACGATTTCAGACTACGTCACTAACCCCCTTCCTCCAGCCCTTAGTTGTTCCTAGTTACCAGACATATCTAACAAACAACACCCACGGAAGTTAAATGTTAAAAGAAAGAAACAAGAGGAAAAGTAAACTGGGGTCGGTATGTCACGTGAGGCTATTGTGGTTTGCATGGCTTCAAGCTGACTATACATATAAACAGAAGGCTACCGAAGATAATAATTGACTAAACTGACAAACCGAAAACTACCGAAGATATTAACTGACTGAACAGACAAACCGAAGACTACCGAAGATAATAACTGACTGAACAAACAAACCGAAAACTACCGAAGATAACTGACTGAACTGACAAACCGAAGACTACCGAAGATATTAACTGACTAAACAGACAAACCAAAGACTACCGAAGATATTAACTGACTGAACAGACAAACCGAAGACTACCGAAGATATTAACTGACTGAACAGACAAACCGAAGACTACCGAAGATATTAACTGACTGAACAGACAAACCGAAGACTACCGAAGATATTAACTGACTGAACAGACAAACCGAAGACTACCGAAGATATTAACTGACTGAACAGACAAACCGAAGACTACCGAAGACATTAACTGACTGAACTGACAAACCGAAGACTACCGAAGACTACCGAAGATAATGTTTACGTTACTCTCTTCCCTCTCCTGCAACATTTTATATTCGGATTATGTTACATTCCATGTCGATTTTTTACTAAAGGATATTCACTATCCACACATAAAAATATTCAGAAGAAGGAAATGTTTCAGTTTAAATTTTAACATGCGGGATTGTTGTTTTTATGTCACACCATTAGACTGTCATGTGACACCATTCGACTGTCATGTAACACCATTAGATGGTCATGTCACACCATTAGACTGTCATGTGAGACCATTAAGATGGTCATGTGACACCATTAGACTTCTCACCCCCACTCCCCCANCAGCTCACCCCCACTCCCCAGCTCACTTCACACACACAGCTGTCTTGCCTGCATTTCAAATATCCGATTTTGATTTGGTTAGAGTTGTGGTTCTTGGATATATTTCAAACTAATAAGAACGTTAAAATCTCACGTTGGTACTATATTAAAAACTTTTTTTTAAAATCTTAAAGGGAAGCCAATCACAAAGATTGAAACTAAGAATACGACCAATGTTGAAAACGACGTTCAGGAGAGGTACAAACATTCACAGCTCAAACCTTAAACACCGGTCAATGACCACTAATTGATCGCCTAAAAGCTTGAGTTCAGAATAAAAGTTTCAACACGCTTCCTGCGTCTACGACATCCACGCAATAACAAACAATATTGAACCTGATATAGTTGTAGCTACGTGGATTTCTGATAAACAGAAGGTGATTCAAAATTTTTCCATGTGAAAAAAAAAAAAAAAAAAAAAAAAAAAAAACTTTGTTGTGGCAATTAGATGGACAAGTCCAAGCTTTGTCAAACGAAAACTCTCAGTAGAGAATTGCATCGACATTTTATCAAGTATCTTTAATGACCTGAACGCAAATAATTACATTTGATTTTTTTTTAAATTCTTAGTTTTGAAGTTTATAAATTTGTGGGAATGTTTTAAGTGTGCAGCTGTGCCCTTAATCTTCAAACAGTAGAGTTTTCTTGGGCGGATGTCGATAGACTCGAATAGACTCGAATAGACTCGAATAGACTCGAATAGACTAAGAAAGTCTTCTGATTAAAAAAAAAAATAGTTATTATTTGCACGACTATTTGGTCTTCTTGTCTAATGATCCAAACTTTAATCAGAAAATAATGTTGTCGTGACATCTGATCATTCATGAGGTGGGGAAAAACAACAGGATTTACTTTCTTACTTAGAAGGGGCACCAAATAATGGTACGAGGGACCCTGTTTCAAACCCATTTTTAATGCCCGTTGTTTCAAATGATTTCATGATCTGAAAAAGATCAATGTTACGTCAAAGTTCATGTCATCATTTAATGTCTTCTACGCTTTTTTTAAAAAATAGTTCAGTGAGAAAGTCCAAGATAAAGTTTGAAGACTAACATTATTTTGGACATCTAAAAAGCTTTGAGTGTGCTCAATTTTTGTAATAATACCTCATTATTGTGCACCTGTCATTAAGTCTGTAGTATTATCTCATCGTGAGATGGGGGGGGGGGCTAATAGAAAACTTGAGCTAAAATAGTGGGGGCTACACTCTAATGGAAAACTGGAGCTAAAATAGATGGGGGGGGGGCTACACCCTAACAGAAAACTTGAGCTAAAATAGAAACACTCTGAAATAATGACATTAGCTATAAACAAACATGGACCTCATGCCGATTCTGCTTGGTACACACTCGAATCACAAAAAATGGCGCCTAGAAATCAGCTTCTGGTTAAGGGAGTATGAGTGATGATAGAGAATTAGTTCCGGGTCAGCATACGAAGTTGGAAGAAGTTCCGGGTCACAGAGACCATGCGTAATGATGATTTTGGGCTTTCTAGGGGAAGTTATCAATCTTGGATTAGCAAGACCTAAAGTTATAGTCCCTTCCCTGGAGCGTTGTGCCTGGCCGTCACACGCTATGACGTCATTTTCTTGTTTTATCCACATAATTCCCATAGCCTCTGTATGCAATAATTAATTTAAAGTCCTTGACTATTTTCAGTAAACACACTTCTAGGGTATGCTGCATTTCAAGAAATTATTAGAGTAGAAATCGTTTTCAACTAAGCTGAATGTCTGCCATTAACATTGTAACCTGCGTGATGGAGTCACAGAGATATCATTGTTGTATTTGAAACTATATCAATTTATACTCTCCACACATACTATCAACATACACTCTCCACACATACTATCAATTTATACTCTCCACACATACCATCAACATACACTCTCCACACATACCATCAACATACACTCTCCACACATACCATCAACATACTCTCTCCACACATACTATCAACAAACTCTCTCCACACATACTATCAACATACACTCTCCACACATACTATCAACATACACTCTCCACACATACCATCAACATCTTGTCTCCACGACATATTCAAATAAATAATATAATAGTCCAAGTCACTCACTCACTGGATCTGGAACGCTGAGGAACGATGTACGACAGTCTATAGCAGTTAGTTGAAAAATCGTGTGGTGATTAGCGCTGTAAAAATATCTAATATGATGACGTCATTGTTTGGTGTGCATCGGTGCGCAAAATACAAACCCTATTATTAAATAATTTGCGTACATTTCATAAAGTTTAATATTTCGTATTTATCAAAAAGGACAAGTTAGTTGGGCTTTTGAAAAAGGTTGGCGCCGTAGGCGCCCTAAAAAAGGGGGCGCCACGGCGCCCCGGCACAATCTAGTATTCAAATAAAGACTATATTAACAATTACTCTTAAAAACGAGTTGTTCTTTTATTTGGAATGATCCTAATACTCTAAAACTTTTTTTCTAGTATCTTTTTTTTTATAACAGGAAATTTCTATCAAAGCAAGCTGTATTTATTTATGAATTGATTACTTAACCTGGTAACTTGTCTCACTTAAAAACTGTTCAAAGAAACGTAACTCATCCTTACTTGTTTACTTCTCTCCACAGCTTTCAGTGCCAGGAGCAGACGGCTCAATGACAACACATTGGACAAGAGGGACAGAGTGAGTTACCGTTCTTTCTTTCACGTAATACTGTAATAGCGCGTCGATATTTCCATTTATTAACTCATTGACACCATTGACGTAAACTGGGGTGTATGAACACATGAACTCACTGACACCATTGACGTAAACTGGGGTGTATGAACACATGAACTCACTGACACCATTTACGTAAACCGGGGTGTATGAACACATGAACTCACTGACACCATTTACGTAAACCGGGGTGTATGAACACATGAACTCACTGACACCATTGACGTAAACCGAGGTGTATGAACACATTTACTCACTGACACCATTGACGTAAACCGAGGTGTATAAACACATTAACACACTGACACCATTGACGTAAACGGAGGTGTATGAACACATTTACTCACTGACACCATTGACGTAAACCGAGGTGTATGAACACATTTACTCACTGACACCATTGACGTAAACCGAGGTGTGTGAACACATTAACTCACTGACACCATTTACGTAAACCGAGGTGTATGAACACATTTACTCACTGACACCATTTACGTAAACCGAGGTGTATGAACACATTTACTCACTGACACCATTGACGTAAACCGAGGTGTATGAACACATTAACTCACTGACACCATTGACGTAAACCGAGGTGTATGAACACATTAACTTACATTAGGGCAGTATGTCTGCATTAACTTACCTAGTACCCTGTATACATTACTTTATAATAAGGCGCTGTGTATATAACCTATGTAAGGGCATTCACTATATATATGCAAAGATTACCCTATATTAGCGCACCAGAGAAGATGCCCTATTCACTTACAATCGGGCACTCTTTTCTTTATGGTCAGGGAGGGGAAAAGTATAAATTATAGTTAGAATAAAAACATTGTTTTACTGATGGATTTTTTTCTTTCTTTTCTTGTTTTTTTTTCTTTGTTTTTTGTGTGTGATTAACATGTGCTAACAATGATTCTTTTCAAAGGAATTTCTAGCACCTGTAAGTATCTTTCACATTTTTTCCGGTTGTACTTGTTGATATGACATCAATTATTTCAGCTCCCATCAAATGCATCAATTAGTCTATCAAATATCCAACGTTAAAGGGCGCCGTTGGAACACATGAGCGTTATGTGTTGGTCATTGGTGCTGGCAATAAACTGACATGTTAACGTGATCATTCCAATAACTTGATGGTTCGAAACTCTTACTTTAGATAAACGCATTTAATGTTGAAACATAAAGTATTTTATTTAATTGGGGGTTATTTTAGTGGGGGGGGGGGGGTTAAGGATGAATTAGAACCTAAACACACAAATTTATAAATATGAATTTTGTTTTAAATATTTATCTTTTTACTTTTTTTAAATTTTCAAATTTAACTCATTCGCGAAATATGTTTAAAAATGATAAGAACCCAAGGAAGCTCCGTACAAAAACAAGTTTATCTATTCGCTTGACCATCGTGCCACCAATCAGGTTATTTGTAAGACATTCAATGGAATAGGATGTAGAGGTAGCCACACATCTAGATCTGGTGGACCCTTGCTCAGCACCTCAGAGGAGATATACCTCCATGTCAACACCTCAGAGGAGATATACCTTCATGTCAACACCTCAGAGGAGATATAGCTCCATGTCAGCACCACAGAGGAGATATACCTTCATGTCAACACCTCAGAGGAGATATACCTTCGTGTCAGCACCTCAGAGGAGATATACCTTCGTGTCAGCACCTCAGAGGAGATATAGCTCCATGTCAGCACCACAGAGGAGATATACCTTCATGTCAACACCTCAGAGGAGATATACCTTCATGTCAGCACCTCAGAGGAGATACACCCCCATGTCAACACCTCAGAGGAGATATACCTCCATGTCAACACCTCAGAGGAGATATACCTTTATGTCAACACCTCAGAGGAGATATACCTTTATGTCAGCACCTCAGAGGAGATATACCTTTATGTCAACACCTCAGAGGAGATATACCTTCATGTCAACACCTCAGAGGAGATATACCTTTATGTCAACACCTCAGAGGAGATATACCTTTATGTCAACACCTCAGAGGAGATATACCATTATGTCAACACCTAAGAGGAGATATACCTTCATGTCAGCACCTCAGAGGAGATACACCCCCATGTCAACACCTCAGAGGAGATACACCTTCATGTCAGCACCTCAGAGGAGATACACCTCCATGTCAGCACCTCAGAGGAGATACACCCCCATGGGGGGGTCGAAGTCCAAACATCGTATCAAGATGTACCGCAGCAGAGGAATGAGAATTCTGCAACTGAATTAAAATGTCGCCCATGGTTATAAAGAAAAGAAGGGGGACAATGCCACCCCGGGGGCGCCAAGCCGCCAACTTTCTTTTGCCACTACAAAAGTGAGGTGATCAATATCAAAGCCAAAGGGATGATCTTTAAAATTGTGGTGGTGTATTAGGTGGGGGTCAGAGGTTAGGTAAACTTACATTAAACTTGCAGCCAACTGTGTCAAGAATTGATCGAGTTAAGAACATGGAGCGCTAACTGAAGACGAGAAGTTGAGGGTGATTTTTTTAACGCGCATGACAAGTTTAGTCTGAGTTTATTTTAACATGTATGTAAAGTTAATAGTGTGTTTATTTTAACATGTATGTAAAGTTAATTGTGTGTTTATTTTAACATGTATGTAAAGTTAAGTGTGTGTTTATTTCAACGTGTATGTAAAGTTAATTGTGTGTTTATTTCAACGTGTATGTAAAGTTAATTGTGTGTTTATTTCAACGTGTATGTAAAGTTAATTGTGTGTTTATTTCAACATGTATGTAAAGATAATTGTGTGTTTATTTCAACGTGTATGTAAAGTTAATTGTGTGTTTATTTCAACGTGTATGTAAAGTTAAGTGTGTGTTTATTTCAACGCGTATGTAAAGTTAAGTGTGTGTTTATTTCAACGTGTATGTAAAGTTAAGTGTGTGTTTATTTCAACGTGTATGTAAAGTTAAGTGTGTGTTTATTTCAACGTGTATGTAAAGATAAGTGTGTGTTTATTTCAACGTGTATGTAAAGTTAATTGTGTCTTAATTCTGAACATGTATTTGTCGACATTGTTCTCATGATAAAATTTCTCTCACCAAATGTTCGCTTGATTGTAGTACCAGGTGAGTATGTCATCACGCTGCGAGCTCGTGCCATGCTCGTGGTGTTGTGTTCTTGTCTGCCGTTAGAGGCCACTAGTGTAGTAAGCTGGTAGCTGCACTTGACGTCTGTGTGCTGTGTAGACGTCATTGTGACGTCATGTTCCATAAGCACTTCAAATATATGTATGTACTTTACACTAAAAATCACTTTTTATTATTATTACTATATTTTTTTTTTAATATTTTGCTCAAAGCACTTTATTCTTTCAAACCCTGTAATATGCAGGATCATTTATTTGTGTAGTATCTTTACTGACAATTTATTGATTTATTTAGATAGATTTCGGTGTTTGTGTCCAACGTACATTGTCTCTAAAACAGTGGTTCTCAAGCTTTTTGTCGCCACACATTACTGTGTCGCGAGATTTTAGTAAAAACATTTTAAATTGCAAGGATTCTGAGCTCTGAAGTTATTATGACATTTTAAAATAAAGCAAAACTAAACGTTTGTTAAATATATCAACAACGAAATCAGTAATCACGTGTTTTTCGCATGGGGCAGGACGTTAGATTATGTTGACGTCAGTGTACGCCATTTTCTTTTTTCATTCCTTCTAGCGGTGTAGTTGGCTTGAAATTTTTCATGCTTTGGCGTTTGCACTGATGGTTTCCCTTCAATACAAGGGAAAAAAACAAATGTTTTGTAAGTCTTGCGCTTCAACAAAATTGTCTCCGTCCACTGCATGATTCACTGAGAAAGTCTCGTTTCTAAAACCTAACCCAAAAAAATGTGCATTCCGTCAAGACCCAGGTTGTTCAAGTAGTGAACTTCATCAAGTCTCGACCACTCAAGTCTCGACTCTTTGCACAAATTTATGAAGCAATGGACTCCGATTAAAAGTGCCCACTTTATCTTACGGGAGTTCGCTGGCTTTAAGGAGGAAAAGCTCTTGACAGATATGTGTATCTTAAAATAGAAATTATTTCTTTCCTTGAAAGTGAAGATCAAAATTTTGAATTTCGACTACATGACGAAAACCTGATGGTTGAAGGTTTAGTTTCTTTCCGATTTACTCGATAAACTGAATTCACTAAACTTAAGTCTTTAATGAAAATCTGAGAACATCTTTACATCTTCATAGAAGTTAAATTCATTTAATGAGAAATTGTAATTGTGAAAAAGTAAAATATCGAAAGAAATATTCGACTGCTTTCCAATTGCTAACAAATTTCAAGATAAGAAAAAAAATAGTGTTAATAAATAATGAAATTTTGAACACTCTCAGTCGACTTTAATCGTCTCTTCAACATTAGTTACCAGCATTGGACATCGACGAATTTGCTTCGGTGAAGGATCTCCGTTTGCAGCCAGTCAAGAAGTCAATTTGACGACCGGAGTGGAGGAGCCGCTGATCGAATTGAGACATAACAATTTCTATCAAACAACGTTCACCAACACGACTTTAGTAGAACTCTGACTTGTAATCATAAAAGTCTATACTTAAGTCAGTTTGAAAGTAGTTGAAACACTGTTGACACTTTCATCTTCTTGGTTCTGTGAATTTGGATTTTCGGCATTAACTGAAATCAATTCCAAGAAACGAAGAGACTCCTCACTGGACTTGCACGTTGGCATGTCAACTTTGGAGCCCCGATAGAATATGATGTGTTCCCTTAGGCAGGCACATCCATCACACTGATGTATCACAGTAATATGTAAGAAATGCTATCTTTTTAATAAAATAAGTTAAAATTATTTTTGTATGTCGCGAAAATTCTCGAACATTCTTAGTGTGTCGTTACCCCCAAAAAGTTTGAGAAACACTGCTGTAAAACATGGTTATTTGTGACGAGGCCTACCTGGTACCTTTGTCTAGCACCTGGTACTTTTGTCTAGTACCTGCTACTTTTGTCTAGTGCCTGATACTTTTGTCTAGTACCTGGTACTTTTGTCTAGTACCTGGTAATTCTGTCTTTGCATCACTTTTGTTGAAATTGTGACCCTATGAATCACTGAATTAAGATCAGCACATAAATACCGCCAACTTCCTAAGTAGATCTATTGACTGTCTATATCTTTATTATTTCTGCCACTGCGCGATTTTAAAGCGGGCTCTAGAAAATAAAAATATATTTTAAAAACAAATATAACTGTTTTTCAATTTTCAAAATTTAAAAAATAATGATAAACTTGAGATTGTGACTGAACGATGGAAGTAAATTGATAACTCACAGTTTGATCACTCACAGTTTGATCACTCACAGTTTGATAGAAAGAAGTTAAACATTTTGAAAATATCAATACTTTTTACTTTTTAAATTAATAAATTGAAAGTAAAAATATTAACTACGTGTCAGTGGTACCAAACAATTTAGTTTTGACCTTGGCTTTCGATTTCTAACCACCTAACTGTTCTATCTAACTGTTCTAACTGTTCTATCTAACTGTTCTATCTAACTGTTCTATCTAACGGTTCAATCTAACTGTTCTATCTAACTGTTCAATCTAACTGTTCAATCTAACTGTTCAATCTAACTGTTCAATCTAACTGTTCTATCTAACTGTTCTATCTAACTGTTCAATCTAACTGTTCTATCTAACTGTTCTATCTAACTGTTCTATCTAACGGTTCTATCTAACGGTTCAATCTAACTGTTCAATCTAACTGTTCAATCTAACTGTTCTATCTAACTGTTCTATCTAACGGTTCAATCTAACGGTTCAATCTAACGGTATCATAGGCAGGCCTGACTCCTTCTTCATTCTAAATTATATGTCGTCAAATTATATCTGTATGTTTGTGCCATACTAACCCAGCACATACGTATTTCGTGTTGCCCACATTATTTTTTTGTTCAACGTGTATTTTGTGGGCACAAAATAATTGTCATTTATATTTAACTTTTGTGTCATTTAAAGCATTTGACTAACCCACTAACCCACTAATATGCTTGTTATTATTATGTGTATGTAGATGACGAATGTTGTATGTTCATTGGACTCGCACTTAGTGAGGAGCAACAATAACAATTGATCTTTTTTAATCATGTTTTTTTTTGTGTGTTAATATCTGTTTTAAGTCAAAGCTCTCTAAATCCTTAAAATAACCACGTGACATTTTTGTGGTTAATATCTGTTTTAAGTCAATGCTCTCTAAATCCTTTAAAATAACCACGTGACATTTTTGTGACCATCATACAAAAAGACGTTTTGTGTTTTCTAAGAAATCGCTTTATTAAACCACGTGATACAGTCGCCATTGAAAGAGTTTCCACGAGAAGACAAGGCGTTAATATTTTCCTACAAATTTACTGATTTTTAGCGCATTTTCGAGAAGTCGAAATGCGCTATTGTATCCGTTTTGTCCGTCTGTCCGTCCGTCCGTCTGTCATCACCCTAGATCTCAGCATCCATAAGTCCTAGACCCATGATGTATATATGTTTTTTGTATGTCCTGACCTGCCATTTGTGCATCAACACTCAGTTACTCGATCCGACCTCTTGTAGTGGCAGTAGAGCTCCTGGAAGTATGAAAGTCCTAGACCCATGATGTATATCACAAGAGTTCCTACCACCTCCAACACACAAGAATTCCTACCACCGCCAACACACAAGAGTTCCTACCACCGCCAACACACAAGAGTTCCTACCACCACCAACACACAAGAGTTCCTAAAAATTCATAAAAATATGTCTAAAATCTAAACACAATTACTGATAACTACATAATGCTGATATCTAACATAAGTACTGGTACATAATACGAAAATGCGCTAACACGTCCTGAGTCCAAAAAGGGACCAGGCTTAACATGATTTTTTTTTTCTTTGTGTGTATGCGGCGTTTTGAAGTGTTTGAATGTGAATTTTGTTTTAAAAATTGTTTGTATGTGGCCTATTAAAAGGTTTGTTGTGTGTGGGCTTTTAAAGGGTTTGTTTAAATGTTGACTGTTAAAAGGTTTGTTTGTATGTGACCTATTAAAAGGTTTGTTTGTACGTGACCTATTAAAAGGTTTTGTTTGTATGTGACCTATTAAAAGGTTTGTTTGTATGTGACCTATTACAAGGTTTGTTTGTACGTGACCTATTAAAAGGTTTGTTTGTATGTGACCTATTAAAAGGTTTTGTTTGTACGTGACCTATTACAAGGTTTTGTTTGTATGTGACCTATTACAAGGTTTGTTTGTACGTGACCTATTAAAAGGTTTGTTTGTATGTGACCTATTAAAAGGTTTGTTTGTATGTTACCTATTAAAAGGTTTGTTTGTATGTGACCTATTAAAAGGTTTTGTTTGTATGTGACCTATTAAAAGGTTTTGTTTGTACGTGACCTATTAAAATGTTTGTTTGTATGTGACCTATTAAAAGGTTTGTTTGTATGTGACCTATTAAAAGGTTTGTTTGTACGTGACCTATTAAAAGGTTTTGTTTGTATGTGACCTATTAAAAGGTTTGTTTGTATGAGACCTGTTAAAAGGTTTGTTTGTATGTGACCTATTAAAAGATTTGTTTGTATGTGACCTATTAAAAGGTTTTTTTGTATGTGACCTATTAAAATGTTTGTTTGTATGTGACCTATTACAAGGTTTGTTTGTATGTGACCTATTAAAAGGTTTGTTTGTATGTGACCTATTAAACGGTTTGTTAGTATGTGACCTATTAAAAGGTTTGTTTGTATGTGGCCTATTATGTATGTGACCTAGATATACGTAGGACGAATTAATCTTCTGTACATAAGGGGCGTCTGTAACATTTAAGACCTATTAAAAGGTTTGTGTGTTTGTGGCCTACTAAAAAAGTTCATTCTGCTAAGAGGTTTAAAGTCCTAACACAAATCTCAAATCTGGTTCCGGTGTACTATTTGTTCTTCTCAAATACACATGAAGCTATTCCTTGTTGCTATATGCTGTGTCTTATTGCAACAGTTTCAACAGAGCCAAAATCTGACCTACTTTAAGTGTCAAACTAGGTCATGATTTCCGTCCGAGGTATTGTCAATGGTATATGGGCACAATGAACATCAAGAATTTTAAGGCAGTAGCAGGGGCATTGTGCTAACCACACAATCCCATGCTCGTTAGTGGTCAATGAAACTTGTGAACGCTACCTCACTTGCTCCCATGGACCTTCAAGGTCTGTAAGGGATCTTAAAGCAGGAATCAAAAATATCTACACAGTACCAGATGACATCTACCACTAGGCAGTCGAAAGGAACTTGTATAATTGTGCAACATGTTGAAATATGTTTACCTGTTGTGTATTGCAATACATACAATCATCTTCTATGTGCAAGGAGAGTCTGAAATAGACACGATTAAAATGAATACAGGTAAAAAGTTCAGGGTTTTGGTAAATATTATCTCTAAAGCTGCCTGCTCTTCTTCCTACATCCAGGAGACTACAAGTACATCTACGGCAACAAAACCAGAGGGTATAGGGGTACGATGATCTCTCGTTCTCATGGAATGCTCGCGCTGGCCTCGTTTCTTGTCGCTGTCTCGTGTGCGCCTGTGCTGACGTCATTATATATTACAAACAATACCACTCATTTTTTTTTACAATAATTCATGTGGCTCATTGTCTTTATCCTCATTTCTTTTCTGGTATTGAAAAATAAAAATTAGTACCGTACATCTGTAAATAAACATGACTACCGTACATCTCAAAAATCAAAACCCATTAAAAAAAAAACTTTAAGACTTTTCAAACTTATTATTAAATTTAAAAAAAAAAAAGAAATACTCTATTCCGAGAATGTTATTTTCATTCAAGTAAACATAGGAAAATAGATGGATTAGTAGAACTCTCCTTTTTGAAAAATTGGTTTACTCATGATTTGGTAATAAGCACAGGGATATTTATACTTTATTTGTTCCATATGCAAAGAGTCTTATGTTAACGCATACGGGCGTGTGATCGGTTTCCTGAGCAAAGCACGTAAACAAGCATTCAACATTACATAAAAATTCAATGCTAGATATAGACCAAGAGTAAGCGAAGTTCGCGAAAACAAAACACGTCTATGTAGAAGGGGCGTCTGTAATCTATGAGATGAGATTAGATGAGATTAGATGAGATTAGATGAGATTAGATGAGATTAGATGAGATTAGATGCCTGCAGGATTAATAGTCGAGGAGTTGATTAAATCGTATCTCTAAATTTGCCTGCTCTTCTTCCTTGGCTCAGGTAACTACCAAGAAACAATCTGGTGTAGGGGTAGGACGATGTCTCGTTATGTTAGACTGCACGCGCTGACCTCGTTTTCATGTCGTTGTCACGTGTGAGCCTGTGCTGGCGTCATCTATGTGAACGTGCCTCTAGAATCGTAGATGTCGTCATTGGAATTCAACTTTAGAACTTTGCATGGCCATCTGGCTCTAAAGATTCTGAAAACTTTGCATGACTTTATTTGTGTGACTTTATTTGTGTGACTTTATATGATCTTAATTTTTGTGTGACTTTGTTCTCTCAAACTAGTTTTTTTTTTCCTCGAACAATTTTATACTTATTTATATCCGACATAACAGAACAATTTTATACTTATTTATATCCGACATAACAGAACAATTTTACACTTATTTATATCCGACATAACAGAACAATTTTACACTTATTTATATCCGACATAACAGAGCAATTTCTGAAGTTGATCTGCTGATTGTATGTGTCAAGTCTTTCTGATTAAAAGATAAACATTTTTAACTTTTAGATAGTCTCAAAATTCTCTCTTTAATTCCTGATAGTATAAGTAGCTATATGTTTTTTAAAAATATTTTTAGAATACTTGTTTAACATAAATTGTATAGTTAAACTAAAAATTTGTAAGAAATCGTTGATCAATGAATATAGGTCAAGGTCTTTGTTCAGAGTCTGGAAAATCCAAAACTTGGATTCGAAATTGCTTTGATCTGTGACAAAACTCTTTTATTACTTTTTTTTTTTCGAAATGTTACTGAGAATTTCTTTAGTCCCATAACCTCTTTTTTATCGACATTTTAGGGGGTTTTAATGTTTCCATTAGAACATTCTCGGGCTTGGTAGACCCTGGCGGTGCCCATCACTCTCCAGTTCAGCGGAGGACTTTCTTAGCGTTAGTCATTTCTCAACATTTTATAGTGGTTTTAGCGTGGGCTCGATCTTACGCCCCTCAGCGTGTGAGGCGTGCGCTCTATTGTTGACTTCGCTAACCAGAGTGTTTATTATTTTTTTAAAAATTTGCTAATAGAAACATGATAATTAGAAAATAACACACAAAAATTGATGTCACCCTCTGGAAAGTATCTGAGATTTATATTAAAGACATCGTTAACCCTCTGACCTCAACCTTGACACTCTGACCTCATCCAAGACACTCTGACCTCATCACTGTCACACTTATACCAATCTTGACAAGTGGAGTAGCTAGGGGAGAGGGAGGGGGTCCCAATTCGAAAGTCCCCTTAGTCCGCCACTGGAAGGGGGCCCCCAAAGGAGTGAACATTATCTCATGTCATGAAGTTGAATGTCTAAATGCAGGGCTCCCAAAGAGACCAAGTCCCCAAATGTCTAGCTACGCCACTGATCTTGACATTCTTTCCTCAAACTTGATGTTCTGACCTCAACCTTGACACCCTGACCACAACCTTGACACTCTGACCTCAACCTTGACACTCTGACCTCAACCTTGACACCCTGACCTTAATCTTGACACTCTCACCTTACCCTTGACATTCATACCTCATTTGTTGACCACACTGCCCCCTTTCTCTGACAGACTGGCTATCCTACTCCTTGGGACTTTCGCTCTCTTGCTCTCACATGAAACGTCTTTCACATTCACCATTTAAACGTCTTTCCCACACACCATTTAAACGTCTTTCCCCCCACACCATTTAAACGTCTTTCCCACACACCATGTAAACGTCTTTCCCCCACACCATTTAAAGTCTTTCCCACACACCATTTAAACGTCTTTCCCACACACCATTTAAACGTCTTTCACACACACTATTTAAACGTCTTTCCCGCACACCATTTAAACGTCTTTCACACACACCATTTAAACGTCTTTCCCACACACCATTTAAATGTCTTTCCCACACACCATTTAAACGTCTTTCCCACACACCATTTAAACGTCTTTCACACACACCATTTAAACGTCTTTCCCCCACACCATTTAAACGTCTTTCCCGCACACCATTTAAACGTCTTTCACACACACTATTTAAACGTCTTTCCCACACTATTTAAACGTCTTTCCCACACACCATTTAAACGTCTTTCCCACACACTATTTAAACGTCTTTCCCACACACTATTTAAACGTCTTTCCCACAAACCATTAAACCCTTCACTGGTTAATGTCACATCACTGCTCCTCTTCCTCCTTCCCTCCTCCAACCCCTCCATCATCCCAGCCAGCTACTCCAAGTGACGTGTTCCCTTCATATCGTCACTCTTCATCATGACATCTCCCGTACAATTATTAGCCGTAAACCATTCACAGTACGGCCAGGCGAAGGAAAGTTTTTCAAATCCTTTCAAGATCATCTTCACACTAATTTGTATCAATAAAATAAGTTAAGAAATCACTAGTCGGATCCCACATTAAATTGATAGTTCAACTTCTACGTGTGGGACACGTTATGGGAGATTATTGGGGATTATTGGAGATTATTGGAGATTATTGGGGATTATTGGAGATTATTGGAGATTATTGGGGATTCATTCAATTGCAGATATATTAAAGATTTTACACGGGTCAATGAACGCCTTACAACTCCACATTAAAAGTCTGTTCGGAAATGTTCCTATCACAATCACCTATGGTTTGGTGTTATATTTTGGTAAAAAAAAGTCTACACTATACAATCTTGCCATTATAGATCATGCTATAAATGTGTGTATAGGCATTGCTATTTTGTGTGGAAGTCAACTAATGTACGTATTTCTGAAGGTCTGTCAGTGTAAGTATTAAAGTAAAAAAAAAAAACAACTGCAGACTCTCTGAAGACGAGCACTAATTTATAGGATCCCTAGACTGGCCAAACTGATATGAGCACTAATTTATAGGATCCCTAGACTGGCCAAACTGATATGAGCACTAATTTATAGGATCCCTAGACTGTCCAAACTGATATGAGCACTAATTTATAGGATCCCTAGACTGGCCAAACTGATATGAGCACTAATTTATAGGATCCCTAGACGGGCCAAACTGATATGAGCACTAATTAATAGGATCCCTAGACTGGCCAAACTGATATGAGCACTAATTTATAGGATCCCTAGACTGGCCAAACTGATATGAGCACTAATTTATCAGAGTCCTAATTGTGGGTGGCAGTAAATGTTTTAAGGAAACTGGTGAACGTGATTGTTACAAATATAAACAAAATGTTGGAAGTACTGTTTGCTAGGGGCGCTAGTTTTAAGTAAAATAATTGAAAGGGCGTCATACATTATTGGGGCACTAGCAGATATAGGTACTGATTAATATGTGATAGGGGCATAAAACAAGAAGGGCGCTATTTATTGTGGGAACAATCGTCAGCGGAACTAGGTAGGGCGCATAAAATGTTTTCCACTGTTTAGGGGTACTTAATTTTAGTACTCATAGTAACTCTTCCTAAGTGGCCATCGAGATACTAGTTGCTAAAGTCAATACGAAGTTGAATTACAAAGTAGCCGATCTAATAAGTTCTCTAGGTGCAAAAAAGTAAAGTACAAAGTAGTCTAGAAACTGAATGGTCGAAGTACAAAGTAGTCGAGATACTAAATAGAAGAAATAAAAAGTCTAGATATTATCTAGTTGAAGTACAAAGTAATCGATGTTCCTACTAAGTATTCCAGGTAGAATTTAACACGTAATCCCCGGATGTAAACATGTAACTCCAGTTCGATTGTTGACATAACTTTCCAGTGATAATTTTTATTTTACAGTTTTGTTTTTCAAATATATTATCTATTTTATAATTATCTTTATCTCTGTGTTGGCGCCACTTTAACATTCAAACGGTATTTTAAAATTTAATTTCCTCATCAGTATTGCAAATATTTACGAAAACTTTTCTGCCACTATTTCTTTTAACCACTTGAACCTGGCACTCCACTCCGTGCGGGGTCAAGGCCAGTCCTTTAATGCTGTCAGTAGAGTGAACAGCTCATTGAGTCATTTCCTTGTACACTTTGAGTTCTTTGTGTCAAAGACTTGCTCAATCTCGTCTCTGTGTTTCACATATTGATGGGACAAACGTTTTGCTATCTGTCATATTGATGGGACAAACGTTTTGCTATCTGTCATATTGATGGGACAAACGTTTTGCTATCTGTCCAACTAAGAATGTAAGATTTCTGTAGCACATTTCTTCAGAACGCGGAACAATGAAACTGACATGATTTTTTAAACAATGTTTTGAATGTATGTTGTTTTATCCATAGCAACAAAACCAAAATTGAAAGTCTTTTAATTAGATTCCTTTTATGCTGTTACTGAAATGTGTACAAGAGATCTCTATAGTCAACTTTAGACACGTTTTTCTTTAAAGTTTACATTTCAACACAAGACGTTTTCTAAATGTCATGAATTCTGTCTACTATAAGTCTTTTTGACATAAATCAATGAAAAAATCTACTTCACATCAATCTATTCTGCATCAGTCTATTTTTAGATAAATCTGTTTTACTTGACCCTTTTCTACATTGCTCTATTTTACTTCAATCTACTTTTTAAAATTTGTATGACCAATCTATTGACGGTAAAAAAAAACATTCAAAATAAATTAACATCAATCTATTGAACATCAATATTTTCAACATCAGTCTATTGAACATCAATATTTTCAACATCAGTCTATTGATCATCAATATTTTCTACCTCAATCTATTTAAATTTAATTTGTTGCGTTTATCAAAGTGATCTCTTTTTTCGGAAATGCACAATATTGATGAAATAAAACTGTGTCAGTGATAGATTATAATGTCGGTACAACTTTTAACTCAGTTTGTTAAGTTATACAAAAAGAATTCTACCACTACGATGCGATGGTTAATTTAATTTGCGGTAATAATTTGTAGAGAAAATAAGGATTTGACAATTTTTACTTGTTAAACCAGAATTTTAACCTAACACCACTTGGAAATAAGTTTTTGACCTTAAAATCGTAGTGAAACAGCAGATTAAAAAAAACTTTGCTGAAAGAAAATCTTCTTAACTTCCTGAAGCACGCAGTGCAAATTGCGGTAATACTTCTAAAAATACGTGTGTCGATGATCGAAAAGAAGAATATTCGCTTTGGACGGAAACATCGAGAAAAACAAGACGAGAGACCTTCAAACAACTGAAAGAAAATACAACCAAAACGTGCTTTCATCTTTGCAACGAATGTCTGATAATAGTGAAAAAATTTTGTTTGATATCAAAGTCCGTTCCTAAGAAAAAAATCTGGGAAATGTACAAAGTAACCGATTTGGCGTTCATTCGACTATAATAATAATAATAATAATAATAAGATATTGTATTAGAAGTATTTTCCTGACAAAGAGTTTGAAAATTGTGATGGTATAATCGTTGGTGATTTTAAATATTGGATTTCGCTGTTTGATGTTCCTGTTAGTTATTTTATGTCGTCATTTAAAAACTGTTTCAGAATTCTTTGAAGTCGCCTATTAATACCAAAATGGACTGGCCTTATATATCTCGAATTTTAAAAAAAAAAGTACATAATCGGTCACCGTCTGCAAATAAATCATATTTCAAAACCTGAACATGAAAATTAATGTTAATTTTGCTTTATTTTTTTCAGATACTTTTAACCCAACTTGCCCGACTTTTAACATAGCAAAGTTATTGTAATGATTTTTGAAGTGAGATTTTGTATCTAGATTAATTATATCGTAAAACGGGCTCAATTGTTGATTTGATTTTGTAATCTGTTTTTTAAATACATAATGTAAGATTATACTGATGTATGCCAATAAATACTTGCATGTCATGGAATGACTGCATGTCAAATAACGTCCGCATGTCATGTTATGTCCGCATGTCATAAATACGCTAAATGTCATTTTGAAATTAAGTCTTTTAACTGATTAACTGCACGCATCTTCACATGCAATTTGTTTTTTATGTGTTTCTGTGTTTTCTCTCTCTTTCTCTCTCTCTCTGTCTCTCTCTCTCTCTCTCTCTGTCTCTCTCTCTCTCTCTCTCTCTCTCTCTGTCAATCACGTACACACTCCAAATTCACTTGTTTTTTTTTTTTACCAATACATCAATTTATCTTGTCATGATTTCCTTGATGACTATACTTTGTGAACTTTCTCATTTGAATTTATTTCTCTGACAGAAGTTGTTTACATATAATTATCAGTGTTATCTGTTCTTTTAATAGCTATATTTTATTACTGTAACAACAAGCGCTTCATTGCAATGAAGATTATTTCACATCTAGGAATAAAGATGTAGTTACTGAGTCATCTCAAATGACTTGAAAAGATCGAAATTTTCTTCTTCTCAATCGGTTGATGTTCAAAGAATGTCTTTATCAAGATGTTTTGTTAGCAGGTCTTCCATTGGTTCCATTAGTCACGTGACCCTAAGTCATCACGTGATGTCTGAAAGAAGTTATTAGAGAGTAATATATTTATTTATCTAGATGGAAAGATATTTTTAAACATCCGTGGTTCCTTTGAAATTTAAGTTCTATCTGTTGTTCTGATATTTACTCACAAAATTTTCATTTGATATTTTAATTATTTATTTTTGCTTCTGATATTTAAATTGTATTATTTATTTCCCATTGATATTCAAACTGCGTTTTGTATTTATACAAAGTCCAATTACTGCCGGCCATTATTTGATTAAGTAATTAGATAATATTGTCAAATAATGACAACCTGACACCGGACCAAAGTCATTTTAAATATCTTTTCCTTTTATGTTGATGAAATTTTTTTTTTAAAATTTGAATTCTGCAATTGTTTTTTAATTTCTTAATTTTTATCTTTATTAGAAATTTATAACTTTTATCAATAAAAAAATTTTAAACCTAAATCTCTATTAAAAATTCTAAACTTCTATCAATATAAAAAAAAATAATTTAAACATTTATATGTATGAAATACTCTAAATTTCTAAAAACACTTTTGTAACACTTTTATAACACTTTTATAATCATATGATTTTACAATACTATTATATCGAATGACATGATTCTCATATTTCACGATATTCCATCTCCATGCCGCTCCTACTTGAAACTCCCAGGGACTCCGTGTAAGTAAAACTGTCAACATGATAACAAAATGCTTCATCTCAAATTGTTATTGATAACTTCTATCATAAATTAGTTTTTATATCAGCTGGTCACGGGTTCGAATCCATGGGAAGCCAGGGACCCGTTCCCGGGGCCTAGGGCGTCCCCGAGTCCCACCCAGCACCAAATGGGTGAAAAGCGGCGGGGCAATGCGTGGAACCCTTAGCCGTGGCATGTGAACGCTGCATCACTTGCCAAAAAACAACTGCTGCCTTGCAGATGGTCTTGGCTGACCAAAGGCTATGGAAGCAAATCCAGAAAATACAGCAAGCTGAAGTCGGAGACCACGGGCCAATTGGCGCAAAACTCGTGGCACGCAAAACTCAATATTCAATATTGAGAACGAAGAATAAGAAGAAGATATCATCTGGTTTTTTAACACTGCCCCCCTGCCAAGAGATGATGATATTTGTTTGAGACACGTTACACCAAACTAGAACAAATCTCGGTGGTAAGAAAAAGCAGAGTAAATCGCTGCGTAAAACTAAATTAGAATATTGATATTTTTAACGGAATTAGTAGCTGAAGAGATACCGGGAAAAGAACAAGTATAATTTAATCAAGGGTTCTCAACGTGGGGTTGTGATGCACAGGCAGAGTCTTCTTCATGAAAAGTTTTTAGACTTGTAAAAATATCAATAGAAGAATTACTCGTGTGCCATCATTGACTTTCTCTCTTATAAGCAAATTTCGAAATAATAAATTTTATCTTTTTACATTGTAGCCACTGGCTTTATTCTGGCTCTACTAATAACCTCAAGGATATGAATTGCTATATTCAGCTTTAACGAGATTTGATTTAACTACTTTACTCTCTCATTTACATACACCTGCAGTGACCCTAATGTTGAGCTCACCCATTCTATCATATATACACCTGCAGTGACCCTAATGTTGAGCTCATCCACTCTATCATATATACCTGCAGAATTTTTTTCCGACACAGCTTAAGTAGACAACTCTTGTTTCATCGATTTAAATCCATTTTAAAAATCAATCAAATTTGCATTTTTTCATGTAGTGTTCTATTTAAATTCTTAAAAATTATATATCATGTTTTTAATAAACCTTTATACCTTAAAACATTTAAGACAACCTTCACAACTCTCATCTTAGTTGAATTCATTCCCCTGTTGAACGGGATCATTTTATGACAACTGTTTTATATAAGAACATATTTAATTCCTGCCATCTAATCCTTACATTTTGTTTTCTTCTCTCTGTGCTTCGAGTAGCTGGTAAGTACTGTTGGTTGGTTAGTACTGTTGGTTGGTTAGTACTGTTGGTTGGTTAGTACTGTTGGTTGGTTAGTACTGTTAGTTGGTTAGTACTGTTGGTTGGTTAGTACTGTTGGTTGGTTAGTACAG
>MUZC01002103.1:161198-181729 GCA_002072015.1 Radix auricularia | reverse complement strand
GGGGGGGGGGGGGGGGGGGAACCTAAATCAGAATATATTTAAGGTCTCGTATTGCCGAAAAATGTTTAAGAAACTACATTTCATTCTGTTGGATGTGTGAGGCTTGAATGAGGCTGAGTGAGGCTGAGTGAGGCTGTATTCCTAAACAAGTCAAATTGAAACGAGGCTCCATTGTCCCAGGACAATTTTGCATATTTACTCTACAATGTACAAGTCTTTCTGCCTGTTTTTTTCAATACCTTAGCGATTTAAAATATGTGTCTAACCCTTCACGACACACCTGAACATTATTTACGACACATGTAACAATCTCATGTAGCACATAGTGTGAGAAGGACTTCTCTATTTTCTTCCTACTGCAGCTTTAGATAAAATAATTATAGTCATGAAGATAGTGATGAAAGGAGTTCTGTGTTTTATACTTTATATTCATTTTAAAAAAAATATATTTTCTTCTCTTTGCAGTATCACCCACGGGTAAGATGTCTGCAAGGCTTTGGGGATATGAGTTGTTGGAGGACATTGTGGATATGTATGGGGCAGGACATTGTGGATATGTTTAGGGGCAGGACATTGTGGATATGTTTAGGGCAGGAAATTGTGGATATGTATAGGGGCAGGACATTGTGGATATGTATAGGGGCAGGACATTGCGGATATGTTTAGGGGCAGGACATTGTGGATATGTATAGGGGCAGGACATTGCGGATATGTATAGGGGCAGGACATTGTGGATATGTTTAGGGGCAGGACATTGTGGATATGTTTAGGGCAGGACATTGTGGATATGTTTAGGGCAGGACATTGTGGATATGTATAGGGGCAGGACATTGTGGATATGTTTAGGGGCAGGACATTGTGGATATGTTTAGGGCAGGACATTGTGGATATGTATAGAGCAGGACATTGTGGATATGTATAGGGGCAGGACATTGTGGATAATTATAGGGGCAGGACATTGTGGATATGTATAGGGCAGGACATTGTGGATATGTATAGGGCAGGACATTGTGGATATTTTGGAGAGTGGGTTGGGATAGTCAAAATATTTAATTTACGAAACATTTAAAACTGCTCCCATCATAATACAAGATATTTGACTAAAGTGACATTATTGAGTTTATTACCGGTAACACAGATCATCATTAAAGTGACGTTATTGAATTTATTACCGGTTACACAGATCATCATTAAAGTGATGTTATTGAGTTTATTACCGGTTTACAGAGTTGAAATAAATACACATAAAATGTGACACCGATCATCATTAATGCCACGATAATAAAAGTAAGGGGTTTATTTAAATGATGGATTAATTAGTTTTAACGCTTTATATTATTTATCATTTTTGAATGTTTGTGTATATTTTCTCTGTTTCTACAGAACTGCCCGGGCTACGTAAGTCATATATTTTATTGTTTTGAAGAGTTGAATACTGTAAGCGAATAGAGTAAAAAGAAAACATTGGGTAGAGTTGAATACTGTAAGCGAATAGAGTAAAAAAAACATTGGGTAGAGTTGAATACTGTAAGCGAATAGAGTAAAAAAAAACATTGGGTAGAGGGTTTAGAAATTAAAGTATGTTGTAATAATACCCACATAGTTTACTGTAATATGGCAGATATGCTCAGCGGTGGTATATCAGTGATTACAAGATATTTGACAATGATGGTATAAACATTTAACAGCTCTGATAGAAGTACAGCGTAATGTAGTGGTACAAACGTGACTTGCAGTAGTGGTACAATTTTATCGTTCGCTAATTGTAGAGTACAATTTTACAACATTACCTCAATCAGAGGCGTCACTAGGTGGTAGCGGAGAGTGCGCACCGCACCGGGTGACACCATCACAGGGGGTGTCGCCAAATGGTAAAATTGTGTATGTTCCAGTTATTTGTCACTGGCAGACTTGGAGGAGATGGGAGGGGGTGACACCATGAACTATCGCACTGGTCAGCACCAGCCCTAGTGACGTCACTGAACTCAATTATCTATTCACGAAATGTTACAACAGTTTGACCTCAGCGAAATGAAGCATTAAAGATTGTTAAATAATTATGATTTCTTTGGGCCACTGATTGAGCTTTTAAGTAGATCAAAAGCATCACACAGCTTTTCGCGTTTTTTTTAATATTCAATTATAGATCTGAAACAAAGACTATTTCAATTATAGATCTAAAACAAAGAAAATAATTTCAATTATAGATCTGAAACAAAGACAATAATTTCAATTATAGATCTGAAACAAAGACAATTTCAATTATAGATCTGAAACAAAGACAATTTCAATTGTAGATCTGAAACAAAGACAATTTCAATTATAGATCTAAAACAAAGACAATTTCAATTATAGATCTAAAACAAAGACAATTTCAATTATAGATCTGAAACAAAGACAATTTCAATTATAGATCTGAAACAAGGACAATAATTTCAATTATAGATCTGAAACAAAGACAATTTCAATTATAGATCTAAAACAAAGACAATTTCAATTATAGATCTGAAACAAAGACAATTTCAATTGTAGATCTGAAACAAAGACAATTTCAATTATGGATCTGAAACAAAGACAATTTCAATTATAGATCTGAAACAAAGACAATTTCAATTATAGATCTGAAACAAAGACAATTTCAATTATAGATCTAAAACAAAGACAATTTCAATTATAGATCTGAAGCAAAGACAATTTCAATTATAGATCTGAAACAAAGACAATAATTTCAATTATAGATCTGAAACAAAGACAATTTCAATTATAAATCTAAAACAAAGACAATTTCAATTATAGATCTGAAACACAAACAATTTAAAATAATGCCAAAGTCTTGTCACGGTCACAGGTTGGACTCGGGTCAAGAACATGAGAACAAAAGTTAACATCAAATCTCATCGATGCGTCTATACTAATAAAAGGAGAAAATAATAAGATTTGATAAAGGAAAAGGGATTTACAGAATTTCTGTCAATTCAATTTCTGTTCAATATAAGGAGGTTTATATGGGGTGGGGGGTGTTATTAAACAAACAAACAAACACATAAAAATTCTCGTTCTTCCATTCGGCATTCAGACGTGGAATGGTATTAGTGAAACTAGGAAAACCAAGAGTCTATCAACATTTAAAACTCCATGAAAAATGCAGGACAAGACATAAACCATTGGCAAGCGTAGGGCGCAATAATCTTCTGTATAGACTAACCGTGTGCAACGGATAAGATAAGATAAAATAACATATGATAAGATAAGATATTTTACGTTAACTGAAAATTTAGCTAAACGAATGTTTTCATATTTACGAGTACTAATGTTAATAGATATTAGTGAAGGCATTTAAACGTTTATTCGATTAATTAATCTTAAAAAATGAATTTGGCTTAACTTATGTTGTGTGTTTTTGTTTTTGTTCTTTTTAAACACAACGTGTCTTTTTTTTTTTAAATGTTTTTATTGGTAGGCCTATACCTTGTGTGCGAAATTATCATTAGTTTGCTAAAAATCACACAAGAAATAGAAATGACATGAGTTCAAAGTATTTGTATTGTGTGTGATAGATATATAACGACTATACGATCCAAAAAAAATATTATCTCTATGTTATCTCTATACCACAGGTCGATAAAAGAAACCTGCCTTTTGAGGTAAGAATAAACGGTTGTGATACGTACAAGATTCATTGTGAAGGTTGTAAATTTATAGAGATATGGAAAGTATTTTGTATACTTATAGTCAATATATCATACAGAATAGGACTGCATAAAGCTTTTTTATTAAAAAAAATAAATAAAAAAAATTACACAAACAATTTGTGTAAGGAAACAATAAATTAAAGCTTTATTATCAACTAATACAAATAATGGTAGACGTTTCGGCTCATGCCTTCATCAGTACAAAAACATTTACTTACATATATCTTAAAATTAAAACATATTAAAGTCTATGTGATAAAATGAAAAGAAAAGAAAAACAAAAGTAAACACGGACATAGAATATAAGAAAAAGGAGAAAGTTGAAGTGTCTAAAGTGACAGTGAAAACCACAACGGGAAAAGATTTTGCAGTCAGGTAAAATTGTGGATTTGGTTAATTCCATATGGAGCCAACGTACCAAATCGTTTTATGAGTCTATTTTCCATGTTGACTCTATCATGGGTATTGGTTGCATATAGAATACCAGTAACTACAATATCCAAAATGCCATCGTGGTCAACACTGTTAAAATGTTTAGACACAGGACACTGAGCCTGTTTATTTATATTGTACAGGTGTTCTCTAAACCGATCTCCAAGACGACGACCTGTCTCACCCACATAAATTTTATTACATCTCTTGCAAATAATTGCATAAATCACGTTGCGACTGGTGCAAGTGAATCCATCTTTTATTACGAATTGTTCAAGAGGGAAAGAAATTTTGCTAATTTCAACCACATATGGACAAGTATTTCAACGGTTACGGTTGCAACCTTTTGTTCCAATATGTGCTTTCATTGTGGGAAGGTGACTTCTTACAAGTATGTCTCTGATGCTTCTATCTCTCCGGAAAGCAAAAAGAGGAGGTTATTTTGAAGACCTGCTGAGTTAGAGGGTCAGCCATAAGGATTGGTCGTTTTTTGAGAATCACCTGGTGGGCCTTAAAATTATGGGGATGGAAAGTTAAAACAAATTTGCATTAAACATTAAATGAGTTATGTAGGGGCTCACGTGAGATTCATTTAGTTTAAACAGCTCGTGCTTCTAGACTCTTGAGTCTAGACTCTAAACTCTAAATGATAGATCTCCCCCCCCCCCCAGTTTTTGTACATCTCTGAATAAACTTCCTGACGTACAATCCCTCCTAACAGTAGGCATCAGTTATGCAGTTCAGCTGACGTTTCCATGGTAACGAACTTCAAATAGGGGTGTACCGGAATTCGGCTTCGGTCACGGTAAATTCAAATTCCAGCCATTTTTACACATTCGGCTCCTTTTCTAGCTCCGGCATAATATCTCTTCATAAATCCGGCTTGCCGGTAGAGCCATTAAATATACATGATGGCTCTGGCTCCGGAAAATCCGGAATTCGGCCATTTATATATATATATGTATATATATATATGTCTCACTCTCTTAAAGGTAAGCTTCGCTCTGTCCTGGCAAGTGATGGGTCTACTAGTATAACGTTCTCCTTTGATAGGGGTCAAAAGTCGTTAGATTGACCCACATAATTAATCGAAGGTAGATAGCTGCGTCATTCTCACACCTTCTGGAAGTGTAGAAACTTCTAACTTCTTAAATAAATAGAGAGCGAGGTGAGAAGAAAAAGAGAGAGAGAGAGAGAGAGAGAGAGAGAGAGAGAGAGACAGAGAGACAGAGAGAGAGAGAGAGAGAGAGAGAGAGAGCGGTGTGTAGATATATATTGCGCTCTATATCAGAGTCACTTTGGTAATAATTATATTGTGAATCTTTTCGACAGAAGTGCACTCTAAGTTAATAGTTATCGATCATTTTTTTTATATTATATATAGATTTAAATTAATTTCTCTGACTAGAACATCGTGGTTAATTCAGTGCACTCGGTCTTTGTAGCGTGCCGAGTTCGTGAAACCGCGGGAATAATTCTAACATTAAATTCAAATCAAAAATACAATCAGTCACCTACCTATTTGAATAAAGTGTCCCTCTGTTCCAGCCATCTATAAAAGACTCTCTGGCCGAGGCTTTGACGAGCAAAGACCAGTTCCAGACCGAGGCCTTCTTGTCCGGCGGGGCAGATTTGAGGACCAACTTGATAGACTTGTTGCGGCCAGTGGAGGTTTACAACACAGAGGACAGGGATGAGGAGTGGTAGCTGGGTAGGTCACCGGGGGTCAAGGGTCAACAGAGGGCAACGGTCAATTTAAAACATTCATACCCTAATTAAACAAAACTTATAATGGCATGATGTAACACATCAGAACACACGTGTTCAGCTGATAATTCAGAAGGTAGATTTTGAAAAGATGTGTTTGTGGTGAAGTCCTCACCGCCTTAGTAGTAGAAATCTTACGAATGTGTACGGTAGACAATTGCATTGTTTAGGGGAAAACAAAAAAAATTGAGAAGAAAAAAAACGTTCGCTAAATTTTTTTAGTGCGTGTCTTATAGCAGAGACAATACATGTGCCTTATAGCAGAGACAATACATGTGTCTTATAGCAGAGACAATACATGTGTCTTATAGCAGAGACAATACACGTGTCTTATAGCATAGACAAAAATACACGTGTCTGCAGAAGAGCGTAGCTGGCGAGGGAGTGAGGGGAAACAAAGAAGTTCAGTAAGATAGGGAGGGCATGAGTCAGAAATAAAATTATTGCAGAGAACGTACAGCTTGTAATGCTCGCCTAATTGTAAAAGAAAACCGATGTACTGAATGATGTAGTGAAGTTGAATATGTACTCATATGGAAATTAATATGTGCACATATGGGAATTTAATATGTACACATATGGGAAGTTGAGGTGTACAACTCAAGGGAGTCAGAGGTGTACTAAAAAAATGTATGGACAAGCGTTAGACGCAAAAATCTTCAGTATAGAAGGAGCGTCTGTAATAAGTAAGATAAGATAAGTTT
The DNA here is from genome assembly GCA_002072015.1 of Radix auricularia. Taxonomy (NCBI): domain Eukaryota; kingdom Metazoa; phylum Mollusca; class Gastropoda; family Lymnaeidae; genus Radix; species Radix auricularia. The sequence goes on along the minus strand of MUZC01002103.1, from coordinate 175,134 downwards.
ATCCTACCTAGTATGATTGCATAAGAAACATCATATCTGCTCCACCATGTAACTAGGTGTTGTAGTTAGGATGTCAACATTGTTCACTTTTAGCTTCGTTAGTCCGTTTGCAAGGCAAAAAAATAACTCGCTCGTGAGCAAAGGTACTCAGCATACATTTTTTGTGCAATTTAATTTTACAAAGTTTGATGCGCAGTAAATCTAAACTGCTGCCCGGCGTCGGTCAGATACTGCGCGGCCCCGCAATCGCGCAGCCAAAAAAAGGAAAAATGGATATGAATTTTTTAGATTGAAAGTTTTATTACTTTTATGTAAAGTGCTGTGATCCCAGCTCATCGCTGGGGTACTGGGCTATGTACATTATCAAATTATTACTATTATTATTATTGTTAACATTATTATATGACACACACCTTCTAATGTGGTTCAGTACGATGTGTTACAATTAACATGCTACAATGGTTACACTTTGTTGGGTACAACATTTGTTGGGTCTTATGAGAGTACAACATTTGTTGGGTCTTATCTTATGAGAGTACAACATTTGTTGGGTCTTATCTTATGAGAGTACGACATTTGTTGGGTCTTATCTTATGAGGGTACAACATTTGTTGGGTCTTATGATAGTACAACATTTGTTGGGTCTTATCTTATGATAGTACAACATTTGTTGGATCTTAACTTGTGAGAGTACAACATTTGTTTGGTCTTATGATAGTACAACCTTTGTTGGGTCTTATGAGAGTACAACATTTGTTGGGTCTTATGAGAGTACAACATTTGTTGGGTCTTATCTTATGAGAGTACAACATTTCTTCCAACAGGCCCATCCGGGTTCCGGTGTGCGGTAAAGAAGGAGGACCACTCCGACTGTCCACTGCACCACTGAATCAAAGCCTTGTTACAGCTGTCCACTACACCTTCATGACGTCACTGAACCTGCTTGGTCTACAGTCAATTTAGTCTTTTCTTACGTCAAATCAACCAAAACCATACCACACACTGTCCATCTATTTTCAATTGTTAACACATTTTTGTTAGACGTATAACACTGTTTCACTATTTAAAGATAGAATATAATTATAATTGGTTACCAGAAATAAATGGCTGATAAGGAAGACCAAGATGTGATTTTAAATTGTAAAATGTTCAACTCATTTTTTTGTCTCTGCATACGTCAAGTATATTAAAGCATTTTTTAAAAATGTTTTTTTAATGTAAGAAAAATTTTGTGTAGATGAATACAATATATAATACTTATTATATCCACAATAATTTTCGTCAACAATGAATTTTAAGTATACAAAGGGAAGCTAGTGTAAAATATTTTTAAATTTTTTAAAAATCTTTATGTTACGCCCCTTGTTCCCAAGAGAAAAGATAAATAGCAAGTTTTTAACTAAGTGGAAAAGTTCTGTTTTCTTGCCACCTCCCACTTGGTTGAACTAATTAATGACCTACGTGTTTGATTGAACTATTAGAACAACCAGCTACTATGACGTCATTTATGCAATGTCAAATTTGGGATAAACAGGACACCAATAAAGATTGTTGTCATGGAAACAGCAACGCTTTTATTCGAAGTTGTTTCTTTGTTCATTTGTTTCTAAATAGAGCCATTGTCTTATATGTGTTCATGTTTAACAATGTGTCCAATTGTTTCAAGGATTTATGTGCTGTAATATGTGATGTGTTTATATGTAACATTGTGTAATGTATTAGTATGTAACACTGTGTAATGTGTTTGTATGTAACACTGTGTAATGTGTTTGTATGTAACACTGTGTAATGTGTTTGTATGTAACACTGTGTAATGTGTTAGTATGTAACATTGTGTGATGTGTTTGTATGTAACACTGTGTAATGTGTTTGTATGTAACATTGTGTAATGTGTTAATATGTAACATTGTGTAATGTATTTTAATGTAACATTATGTAATGTGTTTGTATGTAACACTATGTAATGTGTTAGTATGTAACATTGTGTAATGTGTTTGTATGTAACACTATGTAATGTGTTAGTATGTAATATTGTGTAATGTGTTAGTATGTAACATTGTGTAATGTGCTTGTATGTAACACTATGTAATGTGTTTGTATGTAACACTATGTATTGTGTTTGTATTTAACATTGTGTAATGTGTTTGTATGTAACATTGTGTAATGTGTTAATATGTAACACTATGTATTGTGTTTGTATTTAACATTGTGTAATGTGTTTGTATGTAACATTGTGTAATGTGTTAATATGTAACATTGTGTAATGTGTTAGTATGTAACATTGTGTAATGTGTTAATATGTAACATTATTTAATGTGTTTGTATGTAACATTGTGCAATGTGTTAATATGTAACACTATGTAATGTGTTTGTATGTAACATTGTGTAATGTGTTAATATGGGAAAATTTACACAATGTTTAAGGACACATCTATGGAATCTGATCTATCACATCTATAAACTTAATTTATTGATTTAGGTATAAACATAAACATAAACGAAACAAATAACTACACCAATATGTAATTACCATACCAGTTACAGGTTCACGCCCTAACAAAACAATAATATGACCAATATGTAAATGACACGCTAGTAACAGATCCTAAACCCCAGCCCTAACCCTAACCCTAAGCCTTAACCTAACCCTAAGCTATCAAAACCCTAAACACAACACGCTACACACTGATAACACCCTACAAATGTATGTCAGGGGCCACCTCTGTTCCGTCATCTGACAACAAAGCCAGACTGTCTGCACATCATCTCTGGTTTGTTGACAGGGGCGTCCTCCCACCACGCACTCCCCCTCCCTCTCATCACCCCACTTACTCTTCCCTCAGGCACTCCCCAAGCAACAGCTGGTTTGCTCCCGCCCCCACACAACACACATCATGGTCACTGCATGCTTCTTTTTTTTTCCCCTTCTTTTGGTCTGGAAAGTGCACGCGCGTGGATTTTAATGAGCAGACGAGAAGAGAGGGGTGAGTTGTTTTATGTTTTAGACCTTTCTCTCTGGGTTACACAAACAGTTCCTGGAGGCGACGGGTTGACTGAAAGATCAGATTAGAATGACTTGAAAACTATTTCATTTGCTTTTTTAAACATATTCGTCTTTACATCCTTGTGCTATTCATTCTGTGTCTTCGTGTGCTACACAATTATTTTCACAACTTTGATTACGTAAGTATGTTAAAAACGTTAATTACCCAATTTTTTTTTAACACTGTATCTACGACAATTTCGTTTTTATAGTAGATTATGATTACACAATTTAACACAACATATCTTTTTAAAGTATCCATGCTTCATTGAAGTTTATTTCTCTTTAGTTTACTTTATGTGTTGGTATTTTAATTTGGAGAAAAACGTCTGAGAAACGTGCATGCCAAGATTTTAGGTGGACGTTGGAATTTGACTTATACTCTGAACTTAGCCATAAGGCGATGTATATAACAGAGGGCCAAGCCTTGTAGCCATAAGGCGCCGTATATAACAGAGGGTCAAGCCTGGTAGCCATAAGGCGCCGTATATAACAGAGGGTCAAGCCTTGTAAATGGGTTCTTGTAAAAAGAACTTTTGTACATTAATTTGTTGGTTTGATCTTTTAAAACAAACAATCGCTTTTTTGTTGAGCCAGAGTTACGCCCTCGGGATCAAGGTTCGTCTCCCCTGACTCCGTGTTGATTGTAGGAAAACGTCTCTGATGGTCCTTGCCAACACTTGGCGCAGCAACCAGGCATGGAATTGTTTATTAAAACAAGCCTGCCCCCACCTCGTCCGACACCCTCCCCACAACTGCTTCTAGATTCCTCATACTCTTCGATGAGGTAATCTTTGATCTTTAAGGTCAAAGGTCTTCCATTTCAAGTCTGGAGTCTTAAAAAGCAGAGCCCATCACTGTCCCTAACAGAGCCGTGTCACTGTCCCTAACAGAGCCGTGTCATTGTTTCTGGCGCGATAAGTAATCTCTCATTTAGAAATATTTTCACGGCCATTAAGATTCCTGGTAATGTCATGAGTTTTGATCCTTTATAAACATTGTGTCTCTCCAGACTCTCCGTAGCCTCAATCTTGGCCACACACGTTCATTGTACGATCCGTCTCGGTCACACAGCGTACCGTCCATCTTGGCCAGATATTGTACCTACCATCTTGGCCAGATATTGTACCTACCATCTTGGCCAGATATTGTACCCTTCAAGTTTGGACACACACCGTACCGTCCATCTTGGCCAGATATTGTACCTACCATCTTGGCAAGATATTGTACCCTCCATCTTGGCCAGATATTGTACCCTTCAAGTTTGGACACACACCGTACCGTCCATCTTGGCCAGATATTGTACCCTTCAAGTTTGGACACACACCGTACCGTCCATCTTGGCCAGATATTGTACCTTCCAAGCTTGGACACACTCCTTACCGTCCATCTTGGCCAGATATTATACCTACCATCTTGGCAAGATATTGTACCCTCCATCTTGGCCAGATATTATACCCTCCATCTTGACCAGGTATTGTACCCTCCATCTTGGCCAGATATTGTATCCTCCATCTTGGCCAGATATTGTACGTACCCTCCATCTTGGCCAGATATTGTACACTCCATCTTGGCCAGATATTGTACCTACCATCTTAACCAGATATTGTACCCTCCATCTTGGCCAGATATTGTATCCTCCATCTTGGCCAGATATTGTACGTACCCTCCATCTTGGCCAGACATTGTACGTACCCTCCATCTTGGCCAGATATTGTACACTCCATCTTGGCCAGATATTGTACCTACCATCTTAACCAGATATTGTACCCTCCATCTTGGCCAGATATTGTACCCTCCATCTTGGCCAGATATTGTACTCTCCATCTTGGCCAGATATTTTACCCTCCATCTTGGCCAGATATTGTACACTCCATCTTGGCCAGATATTGTACCTACCATCTTAGCCAGATATTGTACACTCCATCTTGGCCAGATATTGTACCCTCCATTTCGGCCAGATATTAAACCCTCCATCTTGGCCAGATATTGTACCTACCACCTTAGCCAGATATTGTACCCTCCATCTTGGCTAGATATTGTACCCTCCATCTTGGCCAGATGTTATACCCTCCATCTTGGCCAGGTATTAAACCCTCCATCTTGTACACACCTTGAAGGCTACAGATAAAGACTGGTGTAACACCTTTGATGTTAGTCAAGCTAGTAATTAAAAGAGAGAATTTCGAACTGTTCATTTCAGATTTGTTAATAGTTAATACTATATTATTTTATCGAAACTAAAAAGTATGCTGATGACTTTAAATCTTTAAATACAAGGTGGAATTTCGTTGGGTATTAGCCCATTAGCATATCTTTAAAATCATTTAATGAAATTTTTGAGAACCACAGTGAACCTCTTATCTTAAATGTTTTAGAACCACTTTATTATAATGAAGGGTAACGATTAGATCTCTGCTCTTCCATGACGTCACTCTTTCAGGTGAGAGAAAATGAATTCAATTTCCCCCAGGAAATACCCGCCAATTTTCGTGACGTCAGTTCGGGATGAGAAACGAGGAAATAATTGTGTTGACATCTTGATGAAAGATGACGTCATCTCTTCAAATTTGAACTTTATTGGTGGAAATCTCCTCTGTACTCGAGTCTTCTCCATTTGGGAAATTTTTCTTTAAAGTTTTATCTTTTTGCTACACGTTGGATTACATATCGATTCAAGGGTCTTAACAGCCTATCGAGAAATTATTTCTGCATATGTTTTAAATACTGGAGTACTTAGAAGTTACGATGTATAGGGGACCCTAAATTCGTTTATTTTAATATTTGTAATGTATTGTATTAGAATCACAGTGGTAAAATTTTCATTCCGAGTTGATGACTCTTTGCCATATTTGGGTTATAACTTCCCAATCCCATTTGACACACGATCGTATGCGAAATCGTAATAGAACCCTCAAGAACATCGCTAGTATAAAAAAATCTTGCGTTATTTCACAGTAATTTGTTGGGTTTTTTTAAAGCATGCACAAAACACTTGCATTGACATAAATCATTTGAAAGTTTGAGGAAAGAATAATTTTGAAATAAAATAAAATACATTGTATGAGTAATAAAGCATTTTGAAGCCCAAAGATTACACGAACTTAGTTATTATTACTGCTTACTAAAATACAAAATCTGTAGTTTTATTGAGCCTCAAGATAAACTTTTTTCCTTAAAATAATATAGTTTTTATTTTTATATTTGAGGATGTTTACTCTCGTCCCTACAATTACAATACAAATACCCAACAATTTTGTCGTTAAATTACATATAATCACTGATATAATTGTCCAAATTTAACATCAATTGAACCCATACAAAACTATCCGCTCTAGACTAACAGGAGTATTGTGCTTAGGTGTTTACATAATACTCATTTCACACACTTTCAAAGATATTCTATGCCCCTTGGTTGGTGACATCATACGGGTTGTTAATAGATGACCGTTGGTTGGTGATATCATACGGGTTGTTAATAGATGACCGTTTGGTTGAGGATATTATACGGGTTGTTATTAGATGACCTTTGTTTGAGGATATCATACAGGTTGCTGCTGAGGTAGAGCTCACAACATAATTAAATCACATCATTATAAAAAGTTTATAATCATGTGAAGTTTGAGTGAGATCAAAAATTGACAAGTGAAACAAAGAGAGACAGAAGGAGAATGAGAGAGTTGAAAAAATTAGCGATGTTGCTATGTTTATGGTTTTTTTTCTAGCAAGTTTAAACAAGTGATTGCATAAATTGCCTGTTTAAACAAGTGATTGCATAAATTGCCTGTTTAAACAAGTGATTGCATAAATTGCCTGTTTAAACGTAATATTTTTGTATCAGCCTGGAACTATATTTTTGTAAACACCAGATCTTGTCATAACAACAAACGTCACTCATGGCTAGACTATCTCGATAAGTGGGGTGTGAAGGAGGGGGGCGGATGGGGGGGGGGATTTCTTCTACCCGTCTGTCGCCCGCCTAAACAAACACCAATTAACATTTCACAGCTCACGTTTCGTATAAACACTTCTTGAATATTGCCGTGATATTTCCTGGGGTGAGTAAGCCAACACGAGGGTGAAACGTTCAATTTTTTGTTTTAAATTAAAAAAATAAAACTTGTGGTTTCAGAGCCGTGTTGAAATGAAATAAATAAACGAGGTTAGTTTATTCTAGTTTTTTTTTTAACTTAAATGCGGCGTATTCAGTTTAGACTGTTTATAAAGGTTTGTAAGTATTTGAATTCCGTCTTCGTATGGGCAGAGCGAGCTGTGCCCTCTGTGAAAGCAATGCATGAGGGCAACGAAACTTGTTGCCGTGGATTGAAACTAAATGAGTATCATATTGGGTACCGATATCTTCATTTGTCTGGCATGCGTCTTTTTGTTGTTATACAAACACCTGGCTTATTGAAACCCTGGATGTATTAACAAACTCACCTGTCAGACAACCCACTAGTCAGACAACCGACCTGTCAGACAACCCACTAGTCAGACAACCCAGCTGTCAGACAACCCACCTGTCAGACAACCCACCTGTCAGACAACCCACCTGTCAGACAACCCACCTGTCAGACAACCCACCTGTCAGACAACCAACCTGTCAGACAACCCACTAGTCAGACAACCCACCTATCAGACAACCCACCTGTCAGACAACCCACCTGTCAGACAACCCACCTGTCAGACAACCCACCTGTCAGACAACCCACCTGTCAGACAACCCAATAGTCAGACAACCCAGCTGTCAGACAACCCACCTGTCAGACAACCCACTAGTCAGACAACCCACTAGTCAGACAACCCACCTGTCAGACAACCCACCTGTCAGACAACCCACCTGTCAGACAACCCACCTGTCAGACAACCCACTAGTCAGACAACCCACCTGTCAGACAACCCACCTGTTAGACAACCCACTAGTCAGACAACCCAGCTGTCAGACAACCCACCTGTCAGACAACCGACCTGTCAGACAACCCACCTGTCAGACAACCCACCTGTCAGACAACCGACCTGTCAGACAACCCATCTGTCAGACAACCCAACTGTCAGACATCCCACCTGTCAGTCAACCTTCTGTCTGATAACCCACCTAATAGACAATCACACGAATCTATCCCATGACTCACCTATCCGATGACCGACCTATCCGATGACCCACCTACTGTATGACCCACCTATCCAATGACCTACCTATCCCATGACCCATCTTTCCTATGACCCACCTATCCATTGACCCACCTATCCAATGACCCACCTTTCCTAAGACCCACCTATCCCATGACCCACATATCCCATGGCCCACCTACTGGGTGACTCACCTATCCAATGACCCAAATATCCAAAGACCCACCTATCCCATAACCCACCTATTCGATGACCCACCTACTGGATGACCCACCTATCCAATGACCCACCTATCCCATGACCCACCTTTCCTATGATCCACCTATCCGATGACACACCCTGGATGAAATGTTACAGACACCAAATCCTTTATTGTCTTCACTTACACAGCAGCCATTATTCTCATGTTATCATTCCTTGGCAAGTCTTCGTGTCTCGGCAGTAAACTTTCTATAGACCGCCCTGTGAGTAATGACAGTGATAACAACTGTGTGCGTATACCAGATTACCTAGGTCCTAGGTTATATATTAAAGAGCTTATATGTAACAAGGTCATAGGTCTTCATGTACTTGTATATACTATACAAATCTATTGACACGTAACTTGTGTGTTGCCTTTGGTCTTTGGTCTGTGTGACACGCTGTTTGTTGTATGTGGTCTGTGTGACACGCTGTTTGTTGTATGTGGTCTGTGTGACACGCTGTTTGTTGTATGTGGTCTTTATGACACCCAATGTTTTGTATGTGTTCCGTATACCCTAACAGATAGATCAGTCATAACAGAGTAACGGATGGTGTGTGGTGTTGATGGTACCATACAGATCAGTCTTATGTAAAGGATGGTGAGTGGTGTTGATGGTACCATATAGATCAGTCTTATGTAAAGGGTGGTGAGTGGTGTTGATGGTACCATACAGATCAGTCTTATGTAAAGGATGGTGAGTGGTGTTGATGGTACCATATAGATCAGTCTTATGTAAAGGGTGGTGAGTGGTGTTGATGGTACCATATAGATCAGTCTTATGTAAAGGGTGGTGAGTGGTGTTGATGGTACCATACAGATCAGTCTTATGTAAAGGATGGTGAGTGGTGTTGATGGTACCATATAGATCAGTCTTATGTAAAGGGNTGGTCTGTGTGACACGCTGTTTGTTGTATGTGGTCTGTGTGACACGCTGTTTGTTGTATGTGGTCTTTATGACACCCAATGTTTTGTATGTGTTCCGTATACCCTAACAGATAGATCAGTCATAACAGAGTAACGGATGGTGTGTGGTGTTGATGGTACCATACAGATCAGTCTTATGTAAAGGATGGTGAGTGGTGTTGATGGTACCATATAGATCAGTCTTATGTAAAGGGTGGTGAGTGGTGTTGATGGTACCATATAGATCAGTCTTATGTAAAGGGTGGTGAGTGGTGTTGATGGTACCATACAGATCAGTCTTATGTAAAGGATGGTGAGTGGTGTTGATGGTACCATATAGATCAGTCTTATGTAAAGGATGGTGAGTGGTGTTGATGGTACCATATAGATCAGTCTTATGTAAAGGGTGGTGAGTGGTGTTGATTGTACCAATTTCCCATCACTGTGTCATTGCTAATGCTCTAGTCAATTGTCGATTTTTTTTTTACCCCACAGTTACATATGACCTTAACAATGATGTTATCACTTTTTGACAGATTTTATGTTTTGACCGCTGGTGTCATTTATAGTACGGCCCATATTGTAACTTATGATTCAAGTCGTAATTTGCGTCTCATCGTGTGCTAGAAATGCTGTCAATGAAACTTTTTTTTTTTTTTTTTTTTTTTTTTTGTTGTTGTTGTTTTTTTGTTGTTGTTGTTGTTTTAAACATTTCATGAACATTTTCAAGACAACTAAAAATTAATGGATGTCCAAACTGGCAATCCAAGAAAGATAATTTAAGTGTTCCCGTGTTCCCTTTCTTCTACTTCTGTGATAATATTCCCATCGTAGTTTATTGTTCTCTGCCACTGTGGGCATGCGCACATCCACCAGCTGTTATTTGGCAGGAACCGTTAAAGAGTTTCTGTGAATCAAACAATTTCTGTGGAAGTGTTTCTCTTGTGTTTACGTGCGGGGAGTTGGGGGGGGGGTCACGTGCTATTTTATGTGTCTGCCCTTACACTAGTGAGGTCAGCCAGGGTCATTGTCCGGGTCACGCCGTCAAATCTGACGTCAGGGATGAAATATGACGTCTGGAATCAAATCTGACGCCTGATGTCGAATATGACGTCTGACGTCAAATTTGACGTCTAAAGTTAAAGGTGACGTCTGAAATAATTCCGGAGAGAATATTTTGCAAATAAAATTATTAGATTAAAATTGACCCGTGCTCCTCCCCCCCCCTCATCTACAAACGTGTTCAAGTTTGGGAAGTGGTGGTTGAGAGGTAGCGCTCTCGACTGTCATACCGATGGTCACGAGTTCGAATCCACACGAAGGTGAGGATTTGTTCTCGCGGCCTGAGGAGTCCCCGAGTCACCCAGCTCCGAATGGGTACCTAACTAGACAATAGTTAGGCGGCTGGGGTAATGCGTGGAACCCCTATAGCCGTGGCCTGTGACCGCTGCATCACTTGCCAACAGATCATCTCTCATGGTCTGTGGACGCAATTATCTTCTGCATAGAAGGAGCGTCTGTATATCAAAGATAAGAAAGAAGGCAAGTTACAATGATTAGACCTGATTGTTACATGTTTTTTACAAGATGACAAACCCATCCATCACTACCCATAACTTATACTTGAACTGATATCTATAAAACTGGCTGTTACTTTACTTAAAAAATCAATACCTACAGCTTGCACTACTCAAAATATCAATACCTCTTGCTTATATTTCACCTACATCGATACCCTTAGTTGTTACTTCACCCAAACAATACCAATACCTCGAACTACAATGTTTGTGGGTTCGTGCTCTTAATACTATTAAAGCGTTGCCCTACTTGCTAAGATAATATCTTTGCCAATATGTTTGCTAGATAAATGATACAACTACACGGTATCAAATGATACAACTACACGGTATCAAATGATACAACTACACGGTATCAAATGATACAACTACACGGTATCAAATGATACAACTACACGGTATCAAATGATGGTTGCAAGGATTGTCCGTGTAAAGTGTAACAGTAAGACAATCCTGTACACCGTCCAATCACATGTCAATTATTGTTTGCTTTTTGTTTGTTACTTTTTAAATCATTTTTAAAAGTCTTGCAAACATTCGTTGACTGTTTCTGGTTATAAAATATTTTTTTAATTATTATTATTATTTTTTTTTTTTTTAAAAACAAAAAGGACAAAAGAAAATCCGTCAACTAAGTGTTTACTGTAAGAATTTAATATCTGTATGTTGAAGGTGTATCCTGTGTACAGCCCAACACTAATGAGAACTCTACACGTGATAGATGGCAGTTAACCCTTTCTTTCCTCATCGTTAGTCTCTAGACCACTGAGTTATTTGGTTTCTTCTGGCAACAGGTAAGCTAAGGATCGCAGTCTTTGAAGGGGCGTTGATTCTATGGGATTGGGTATTAGCGCTTGACAAGGGATTATCAGCCCATGGCAACATGATCTTTTCGCCTCTTTGTGCGTCGTGTTAATTTTTTTTTTTTGTGGTGATTCGAGCAATGGTCGCATGTACGCCGAGATTTAGTTTTGGAAACTCATCGTTTATGTTTAAGTTAAACTGACTTCGGTCACGTGGACTATTTCAGCCAATCGTTTTGGGCAGCCAAACATGTCAAGTGAATATCAATTAAACTAGACTACGAAGAGTCTTAACTACCAGAAAACAGAGCGCAACATTAGACTAAACCAGTTTGGCGTCTTATTCAAACGTCACATCAAAGACGCGCAACTTAAAATAAAAGTTCCACTGAAATATTTGACTGCCTCAAAGTTATTTCTTTTTCTTCACGCGTGTTACGATGCTAGAGTACAGTCTTTCACTAAATGCATATTTAAATTACAAGAAACGTGGTTTGAAACAGCTTTTATTGGGAGCGTACACAACTTTTTTGCGTCATATTTGAGGAGGCGGGTCTAACTTTTTGTGAGTAGGAGAGGGGAATCAGCCAAAATAGCGTGTCGTCACTTATGGACGGGCCCTAGCCTCATTCAATAGATTGTTTGTGTTACAAGCTCAAATCTGAACAGACATAAATAATCTATATATATTTCTCCTCATGGTTCAACCATGCCGGTCATCTAATAACCCGTATGATATCCTCAACGAACTGTCTTCCTGCCCCACCGACCAATCAGCTTGCAAGAAAAGGTAGTGTGATGGTGGGGGCTCATCGAGACCAACAATTCGTTCAATTGAGGTCAATTACTTTGTTCTTTCAGAACAACAGAATAGCATGTATTTCGTAGTGTAGTGATTATTACATTCGCCTAACACGCGGAAGTTCGTAGGTTCAAGCCCCAGCTTAGATTTTACTTTTTGAATTTTTAAAAATATTTGTGTTTTTGTCCGTTCATTTCCCACTTTCTTCGCAACACGACTCTAAGCTTTGTTTCTCGACATAGGCATAATAACTTCGTGCTCTCCGTTGTTCTCAGTGACAGAAAAGTAGTCACACACTCTCCTCAACAATTACTTTCTTAAAATGTCAATCGTCACTAAATCATTAGCGGCCTATGCTACAACGCGGGACGGCTAATATCATACAACACACTAAAGGGATGTATTGTAGGCATTATCGCTGTACAGTAAACATTCTATTTTTTGTACCAAGCCATATTGCTGTATTTTAATTCACTAAACTCCTGGTTGACTGGGTTGCACCATCTTGTTGTTCATTTTTGTCCTAATTTTTATCTTAACTTTCTTATCAACGAAACACAAAATATTTTGAGGTCTTGTTGTTAACAATATGAGAAACTCTGAGGTAAAAACAAGTTGTTGATTTCATCATGAATTATTCTAACATCGACACTGTGAAGTGGGGGGGGATAGAACTTTTTCCGGTCATTAAATGTAGACATGCAGGGTTTTCGGGAAGAACCATAATCGTTTTTGTGTTGTTGTTGTTTTCGTAAACACAGAGGTTCTTGACCTGAGTTCAATTGAATCCCAGGGGCTCGAAGAGTCAGTCTCATTGGGGTTAGGTGGAGATCAAAAAACAGACCCGACTCATATGATCAGTGTTGACACGCCTTCGATTGGCCACCATCGTTAAATGCGCATGTGAAACGTGGTGAGTCCAGGATCTCCAACAAGTTTAGAACCACTGGCTAAACATCTTACCAAAAAGTTGTCTCCGATGCTCCCACTTTCGATGTAACAAAAAGAATCACTTAAAACGTTTGGCCCTTTGGTTAATGGATGTTATCACGTTAAACAGGAACTGTGGTCGTTTCTTGTGATGGGTGCCAGGCGTGGGTGGGGGGGTGGTGGTGGGAGGGGAAGTCCTCCTGAGAGCTGTTATAGTGTCGATGTAGGTGGGTGGCCCCATTCGTTTGTTTACAACTGATCCGTGACGTGTTTTCGAGAGCAAGTCTTAGAAATGTAGAGATGGGGGGGTCAAAGTACTGGAGCCTGGTACTTGAACGAACCTCCCTTTTTAGTTTAGAGATAAGTCCTGGAGGTGAGGTTCTTTACGGGGGTCGTTCTAGATCAATCATGGTACTGTATAGCTGGGCCGTGGTAATGTATTGCTGGGCCGTGGTACTGTATAGCTGGGCCGTGGTACTGTATAGCTGGGCCGTGGTACTGTAT
>MUZC01002103.1:144381-156320 GCA_002072015.1 Radix auricularia | reverse complement strand
GAAGCTGAAATAAGGATTGAAAGATGTTTAATTATTTTTATTTTTTATTTTTTTTTAGAAACTGCATAAAATGTCAAGGGTGTGCAGTTTTTAAAAAATACTAAAAACGACATCAAAAAATGTTATGCACATTTTGACATTATACATTTCCTGCCAGGTTATTCAAGTATTACATGGACAAAATATATTTACTGTCCAGTGCAGGGGCGGATTAAGACTGCACGGGGCCCCGGGCTGCAATGAAACGGGGGCCCTATCCAGCCAGCTTCCCTTAAAATAAAATGATTGTTAACAGCTAATATAGGACTGTAACTAAATATTAATAATAAAAACAAAAAAAAAATAAATAAACGAACACGAAGAAATAACTGTTTGAAGTGTTTGCGGTATGTTACCATTGAGTGTAAAAAGATAAATTTTTATTTTCCTCTGCTGGGAATGGAACCCCACACCGGTTGCATCACGCGCCTGTGCTCTCTCCACACGGCCAGTGGACCTTGTCTAAAATGAGAAATTTAAAATATATAATCTATACTTTGTACTATGTTCTCTAAGTGAGCCAATTAAATCACGTTTTATCGATTATTAACGCTTTCAGGTCTGAATCGCGATCAGTTGTATAGTTAATATTTATTTTTTTTTTAAAATTTTAAAAATATTTTCAAGGGTTCGTGCAAACATTTGTACACTTTTATTATAAATATAAAAAATTTGGGGGCCCCTAAACCGTCGGGGGCCCCTGGCTTTAGCCCGCTCAATTCCCCCCCCCCCCTTAATCCGCCATAGGTCCAGTGGAAACGCGGGGAAGCAAACTTTCACCATTATTGATTTGACATTAATGTGATATAATAAATAATAATACTTTGATAATTTATATAACGCGGTACTGCAGCAAGCAATGGGCCTCACAGCGCTTTACAACAATTGGTACACACATAGCGCTTTACAACAATTGGTACACACATAGCGCTTTACAACAATTGGTACACACATAGCGCTTTACAACAATCGGTACACACATAGCGCTTTACAACAATTGGTACACACATAGCGCTTTACAACAATTGGTACACACATAGATCTAATATTTGATTCGTGCGATGTGAAACATTCTTGTCCATTGTAAGGTCCTCTATTTAAACATTCTTGTCCATTGTAAGGTCCTCTATTTAAACATTCTTGTCCATTGTAAGGTCCTCTATTTAAACATTCTTTTCCATTGTAAGGTCCTCTATTTAAACATTCTTGTCCATTGTAAGGTCCTCTATTTAAACATCCTTGTCCATTGTAAGGTCCTCTATTTAAACATCCTTGTCCATTGTAAGGTCCTCTATTTAAACATTCTTGTCCATTGTAAGGTCCTCTATTTAAACACTCTTGTACATTGTAAGGTCCTCTATTTAAACATTCTTGTCCATTGTAAGGTCCTCTATTTAAACATTCTTGTCCATTGTAAGGTCCTCTATTTAAACACCTTTGTCCATTGTAAGGTCCTCTATTTAAACATTCTTGTCCATTGTAAGGTCCTCTATTTAACATTCTTGTCCATTGTAAGGTCCTCTATTTAAACATTCTTGTCCATTGTAAGGTCCTCTATTTAAACATTCTTGTCCATTGTAAGGTCCTCTATTTAAACATTCTTGTCCATTGTAAGGTCCTCCATTTAAACATTCTTGTCCATTGTAAGGTCCTCTATTTAAACATTCTTGTCCATTTTAAGGTCCTCTATGTAAACACTCTTGTCCATTGTAAGGTCCTCTATTTAAACATTCTTGTCCATTGTAAGGTCCTCTATGTAAACACTCTTGTCCATTGTAAGGTCCTCTATGTAAACACTCTTGTCCATTGTAAGGTCCTCTATGTAAACACTCTATCGTAAATAATCTCATTACGGTGCATGTATGCTACGTCTATCGTTGAAGAGATTTTTTTAATGTTGTTTAATTAGAAATTAAGAAGTCAAGTTTGAAGAGATGCGTCTTATTGCAATCTTCAAAGCCCTGGTAGTAGGAACACTGTGAATGTGTAATGGTAGAGAAAGACCTATTTACAAATTATACTCAATGAAAACATTGCTGCGAATGTGTAATGGTAGAGAAAGACCTATTTTCATATTATACTCAATGAAAACATTGCTGCGAATGTGTAATGGTAGAGAAAGACCTATTTACAAATTAAAACATTGCCTCAATATTATTTATGGCCAATATTTTCTATTTTTTCCTGATTGAATTATTGGTGCGGGTTATATTTATTTAGAACTAGCAGGCCCGGTCGTGCGTTGCAACGATCTCAGTAAAAATGACAATTTAAGAATCCAATGAGTATTATGTTTTAAAAACAATTATGCCAGAAACCAACACGGAAGTGTGAAAAAAAAGTCCAAGTTTCATAGCAAATAGATAAATAAAATAATAATTTTAAAGCTTAAAAAAAAAGAAAAAAACGACATTAAAGGGCTAGGCTCTAAAATAAGTGATAATTTGTACTCAAGCTATGTTTCTCAATATAGTGTAAAATTGCTTGGGGAATTAAATTATTAACGTGCATTACAAAAAAATTTGAGGCCGCCTACCCGAAGGAATGAACATAAAGAGTTCAGTTTCCTATAGTAATTATTTAAAGACTCTTGAATTTTTATAAGCAAAAAAAACGACATTAAGGGCCCTAGGGCCCATTCACGACAAGATATAAAGCTCAAAACGATCTCAGTAAAAATGACTATTTAAGAATCCAATGCGTGATCTGTTTTAAAAACTACTATGCCAAAAATCTACAATGAAGTTTGCAAAAAAGTCCAAGTTTCCTAGCAAATGGATAAATAAATCTAAATATTTATAAAGCTTTGAAAAAAATAAGGGAAAAAAACGAAATTAAGGGGCCGGGCTCTAAAATAAGTGGTAATTTATTAATTTTTTTTATCGCCATTGTACTCAAGCTTTGTTTATCAATATCGTGTAAAATTGATTGTGGAATTAAATTATTAACGCGCATTACAAAAACATTTCGGTATGCCTGCCCGAGGGAATTGACATTAAGAGTTCAGTTCCTGATAGAAAATATTTATAGACTCTTAAGTTTTTATGTACTAAAATTGGCAAGATCCATTATTTTCTTAGTAACTTAGGCTAACACTAATTTTTTTAAAGGTAATATAAAGGAAAAAACGACATTTAGGGGCCCCTGTGCCCATTCTGCGCAAGATGTCAATTTCAAAAAGCTGTTCGTTTTAATTCAGTTTCATCATTCATATATATTCCTATAGATTGTTAAAAATTGAATGGGGAATATATCTTAAGCATATACCAAAAACAGACATTCGGGGCCCCCGGCCCAAAAGTAAATTACATTAGAAGTTTAGTGCCCTATAGAATTTTAATGTGGGCTACCAAGATTTTGTTAACAAATTTTGGTTAAGATCAATTCTTTTACACAAAACCTAACGCATAAACTTAATTAAAGAAAAAAAAAGACATGATGGGGCTCATTTAAAGCCAGATGTAAAGTTGAAAACGATGTTCATTTCAATTTGCATGATAATGGATATAATTGTCGTTAATTAAATATTGAATTGACAAAATCTCTTAAACATTAACCACCCCCCCCCNTATTTTAATATTGGCTATCAAGTTTTTTTAAAACAAAATTTGGTTAAGATCCATCAATTTACCAAGTAGCTAGCGCTCAAACTAATTTTCTATTGCTCATATAAGCAAAAAATGTCATTATGGGCCACCGGCGCCCCATGTGTGTTTAATTGACGAAGAAAATTACCTGTTAACTTCCTGGGAGTGTACGCAAAAGTCTGCAAAAGTTTCATTACGACCGAATACATGGTTTAGTCAGCTATAAACCAGCACCGATG
The DNA here is from genome assembly GCA_002072015.1 of Radix auricularia. Lineage (NCBI taxonomy): Eukaryota > Metazoa > Mollusca > Gastropoda > Lymnaeidae > Radix > Radix auricularia. Next base: position 152,455 of record MUZC01002103.1, on the reverse strand, counting down.
GGGCTGCCATTAAGGGGTTAAGTGCTCTATGGTATTTTAATATTGGCTATCAAGAATATAATTGCAAAATTTGGTTAAGATCCATCAATATAGCAAGTAGTTAGCGCTTAAACTAATTTTCATATGGCTCATATTAGCAAAAAATCATGTTAAGCCTGGTCCCTTTTTGGACTCAGGACGTGTTAGCGCATTTTCGTATTATGTATCAGTACTTATGTTAGATATCAGCATTATGTAGTTATCAGTAATTGTGTTTAGATTTTATACAAATTCTTATGAATTTTCTTGTGTAATGAATATACTTGAAAATTTTTTTATTTAAAAGTCATTTCTTTACATTTAAATTTTTTTTATTTTCTCATTAATCTAACTACAAGTGGTTTGTGGTCACTGAAATAGGACTCATAAATGAAACATTCTAAATTGTAATCAGCTAATCGCCCAAATACTCCGTCAATTGTTGTTTGATAGATCGTGGTTGCCAATCTTGTTGAAAGTAGTTGAATGTTGAAGTTTGTTTCGAAAAAGTTTTCAATTTCTGCCCCTGGGCCGCTAAGATCTTGATTGAAGTCACCACAAATGATGACGTAAAACTCTCTAAACTTTTACACATATTCTAATGACGTCAACAACAAAAAAACAGAAAGTAAAAACTCTTCAATGCTTGAAAAACGATGTATTCGACTTCCGGCAAAGGCGGCCATTGCCTGCGCCAGTGTTATCTCTCAATTCGCAATGTTTTTTGGTAGTTTTAACGGGATTTTTTAACGGATCGAGTAACTGAGTGTTGATGCACAAATGGCAGGTCAGGACATACAAAAAACATATATACATCATGGGTCTAGGACTTATGGTTGCTGAGATCTAGGGTGATGACGGACGGACAGACGGACGGACAAAACGGGTGCAATAGCGCATTCGACTTCTTGAAAATGCGCTAAAAATGACATTATCGGCCCCCGGCGCCCTTTTAGTGTTAAATGGAGAAAAAAGTAGCCAGTTACCATTCTGGAAGGGTACTCATCGGTCACAAAAATGTTCATGACGATGGGATACATGTTTTAGTCAGCTTCAAAGGACAAACACTCACACACACACAATATATAGATAGATATAGAAGGAAAAACATATTTAGGGGCCCCCGGCCACATTCAGTGCAAGATGTCAATTTCAAAAATCTGTTCATTTTTATTCCGTTTCATTATGAATATATTTATCGAGATTGTTAAAAAATGAATAGGAAAAATATCTTTAAAATTTACGAAAAAGACATTTGGGGCCCCCGGCTCCGATGAAATGGACATTAGAAGTTCATTGCCCTTTATTATGTTAATATGGGATACATAGTTTTTTATACAAAGTTTGGCTAAGATCCATTCATTTACTCAGTAACTAACGCATAAACTAATTTTTATATAGCTCATATTAGAAAAAAAAGAGATTAAAGGCCCCAGGGGCCCATTCAAGGCAAGATATAAAGTTCAAAACATCTGTTCATTTCAAAACGTATAATAATAGATACATTTATCATTATTTGTTAAGAACTTTAATAATTAAATTGAGGGATAAAATCTTAAACGTTTACTAAAACTGGTATTTTGGGCCCCCAACTCTGAAGAAGTTGCCATTAGGAGTTTAGTGCCCTATAATATTTTAATATTGACTATCAATTATTTATATACCAAGTTTGGTTAAGATCCATCAATGTAGCAAGTAGCTATCGCTTAAACTAATTTTTGTATAGCTTATATAGGCAAAAAACGACATTAAGGGCCCCAGGGGCCCATTCAGGGCAAGATATAAAGCTCAAAACAACTGTTTATTTTAAGATGGATAATAATGGATACATTTATCATTATTTGTCAAGACCTTTAATAATTGAATAGTGAAAAAAATCGTAAACGTTTAAGAAAACACGTATTTTGGGCCCCCAGCCTCGAAGGAGTTGCCATTAGGAGTTTAGTGCACTATGGTATTTTAATATTGGCTATCAAGAATTTAATTGCAAAATTTGGTTAAGATCGATCAATATAGAAAGTAGTTAGCGATTAAATTATTTTTTATATGGCTCATATAAGCAAAAATTCACATTTAGGGCCCCCGGCGCCCCTTTAGTGTAAGATTGAGGAAAAAAAGTAGCCAGTTACCATTCCGTGAGGGCACTCAACAGTCTTAAAAATTTTCATGACGATCGGATGAATAGTTCAGTCAGTTACAACGGACTAGCACACACACACACACACACACACGCACGCACGCACGCACGCACGCACGCACGCTCGCACGCACGCACACACGCACACACACACANAGCAAGTAGTTAGCGATTAAATTATTTTTTATATAGCTCATATAAGCAAAAATTCACATTTAGGGCCCCCGGCGCCCCTTTAGTGTTAGATTGAGAAAAAAAAGTAGCCAGTTACCATTCCGTGAGGGTACTCAACAGTCTTAAAAATTTTCATGACGATCGGATGAATAGTTTAGTCAGTTACAACGGACAAGCACACACACACACACACACACACACACACACTCTTACAGACATACTTTGATTTTTATATATATAGAAGAATGTGAATTTTTCAAGGGATTTTTTTAAACCACACGATTGTTAAACAAAAATGTAAGATATTTTTTTAAAAGAACATCAATATATAAATTATAAACCAATCTCATTAAAAGAATTATTGCCCACTTATAGACACAAATGTCTCCAAACTCTATACCAATCTCTTTATCGCATCTACAACAAACTACCGCTCTCTAGTTCTGCAATTTCACGAAGTTTACAAATCTCTCGTTACCCATCGCCACTTCCGTTTCGTTCCGGTCAAACAACGAGCACAAAGCGAGTCCTAAATGACTTAATGACAGCCGAGTGCTACTTACGGGACACTTGCCCCGGATGTTAAACATCCTAATTGCTCATTAGCTCTACTCTCGTCTCACTCCAGCAAACGCGAAACATCTGATGGCGCCCTTGTCATAGTTCGTCTCACATTCTCCACCAAATGAAACGTTCTCTTTATAACAACCAATAAATGAAACGTTCTCTTTATAACGACCAATAAATGAAACTTTCTCTTTATAACGACCAATAAATGAAACTTTCTCTTTATAACAACCAATAAATGAAACTTTCTCTTTATAACTACCAATAAATGAAACTTTCTCTTTATAACTACCAATAAATGAAACTTTCTCTTTATAACAACCAATAAATGAAACTTTCTCTTTATAACGACCAATAAATAAAACTTTCTCTTTATAACAACCAATAAATAAAACTTTCTCTTTATAACAACCAATAAATAAAACGTTCTCTTTATAACAACCAATAAATAAAACGTTCTCTTTATAACAACCAATGTATGAAAACTGGACATTACTGAGCTCCTTGAACGTTATTATTTTATTTCAAACCGATGAACAAAAAAATGAACATGATTTAATTAAAAACTTTTGTAAATGAATGAACATTTTAAAAGTGATTCTTCAATGTCATCACTGTTTTATAAGTAAATATGAGATCAAATGGCTGTGTTAATGTGTTTCATTGAAAAGTCAAATTAACTCTAAAAACTTCTAACATAAACTAACACATGACATATCTCAACTTTCCTGAAATTGACCCTCGCACGCCATTTTACTCCGACCCTCAACGGGTACTTTGGTTTTCATCACCGGCATTGCATCTAAATTGCTTTGCCTAAGATCCGTACAGCGACTGTAATCATATATGACTAGCACCTAACAACGGTCATCGGCTGTCCAAGCCAGGGGTTTGTCGGTTTCAGGAAGGGGGGACTATATTTGTCTGTACAGAATTGTCATGGTCCATAGAATGGTCCATACAATGGTCCATAGAATGGTCCATACAATGGTCCATACAATGGTCCATAGAATGGTCCATACAATGGTCCATAGAATGGTCCATAGAATGGTCCATAGAATGGTCCATACAATGGTCCATAGAATGGTCCATAGAATGGTCCATACAATGGTCCATAGAATGGTCCATACAATGGTCCATAGAATGGTCCATAGAATGGTCCATAGAATGGTCCATAGAATGGTCCATAAAATGGTCGATAGAATGATCCATACAATGGTCCACACAATGGTCCATAGAATGGTCCATAGAATGGTCCACAGAATGGTCCATACAATGGTCAATACAATGGTCCATACAATGGTCCATAGAATGGCCCATACAATGGTCATTAGAATGGTCCATAGAATGGTCCATAGAATGGTCCATACAATGGTCCATACAATGGTCCATACAATGGTCATTACAATGGTCCATAGAATGGTCCATAGAATGGTCCATAGAATAGTGCATAGAATGGTCCATACAATGGTCCATATCTAAACACTAGATAAAGATAAAGTCCTCTATCTAAACACTAGATAAAGATAAGGTCCCCTATCTAAACCCTAAAAAATTAAAGTCCTTTATCTAAACATTAGACAAACTATCTAAAGTCATCTATCTAAACTCTAGCTAGCCTCCTGAGACATGTTGTTATATCACAGAACGATGTTATTGTAGAAAATCCCGGCGTGCAGTGCTCCTAATCAAATGACCTTCGTGAAATACCTGGGAAAACTTGCCCCCCCCCCACACCACTCTCTTCACAAATGGCTTTACGTCACAATCCTCTTGTTGGGTCAGAGATTATCCACAAACACTGTAGTTTATTACTCTCTACGTCATGGCTCTTCACTCATATCTGGATCTCTCTGACTCTTATCAATTTTGTTAAGTCCAGGAAATCAACGCACTTGAGGGGAGGTGGGGGTTGTAACTCAGTATTTCTGATTGGAAGAGAAATGAATGCACACCTGAAGAATATTTCGGCTGGTTCCTGTGTTATCCTAAAGAAGATATCGTCCGTGACAACGACTTTGTTGACATGAAACAGACCGGGAGACGAACACAGACTTCCGGTGTAAAATAGAGATAAAATTTGAGTAATCTTTTAGTGAGTTGTTGTTTATATTTTGTATTACGTCTTTTTAGAAACACTATTTGCTATTAAATACAGGATAATATTTTAAATATACTGTTACTTTACCCGGAAAATAGGTAATAGAAATGATAATATTAATTGACATAGCCATTTAAACTTTGTTAAAGATATTATATTGAAATTTAATTGACTTTTTTTTTCCTTTAAGAGCTACAGTTGGTCCGTACTATGTGCAATGATAAGTTTGAAAAACCATACATTACGAGCGATAATAAGTTAGTACAATCATACACTGGTTGTAATGATAAGTTAGTACAACTATACGTTGGGTGTAATGATAAGTTAGTACAACTATACACTGGGTGTAATGATAAGTTAGTACAACTATACACTATGTGCAATGATAAGTCAATACAACCATACAATGAGTTCAATGATAAGTCTGTACAACCACACAATGAGTTCAATGATAAGTTTGTACAACCATACAATGAGTTCAATGATAAGTCTGTACAACCACACAATGAGTTCAATGATAAGCCTGTACAAACTACACTTTATTGGTATTTTTAAACGTTATTTAAACAGAAATCAATTTAAAATTATATTTACATCTCATGACGATGCTGAATCGATGTTCGTTAGGATTTGGGTTAGGTTTATGTTAGAGCTAATGTTAGGGTTTAGGTTAGGGTTTGATTGGGGTTTAGGTATGGGTTGCGGTTTAGGTTAAGGTTAGGATATAGGTTATGGTTGGGGTTTAGGTACGGGTTGGGGTTTAGGTTAGGGTTGGGGTTTAGGTAAGGGTTTGGGTTTAGGATAGCGTTTAGGATTCGGTTAGGGTTTCGGATAAGTTTAACGTTTGGGTTTAGGTTATGGTATACGGTATAGGTTAGTGCAAGAAGTTAGGTTTAGGTATTGGTTTGAGATAAAGGCTAAGATTAAGTTCTACGCTAGGATTAGGGTGTAAGTAAGGATCAGTGTCACGGTTTCCACTCGGATAGGTCACAGCGACCTTTCTATCTGGGTCACGTCGTTGGGTCCAAGGCTGAGGTCTCTATAACTCGTGGAATTCGGAAAAATAAACTGTGTTTACCCGAGGGCTTAGTGGGTGTACGCTGTATGCTTCTAAGTGGAAGGTGTAAAAGGGCGGGGGGGGGGGAGTAGGATATACGTCCCGTTTTGTTTGTGTGTGGGACAGGTATATGCAGGACCAGCCTAAAAATAGCCACGTGCTTAAAAACAGATGAAAACGTTTACAGGAAAGGATCAACTTTACGACAGAAATATAATGCGTATTGTAGTTAAAATATTTTGTGATATGTTTTCGCTTTGTCCTAGATCTTATATGATATTTCAAACAAAAACCATTAGTTTCCATTTATGACGTGGTATCGGCTCTCTTCAAAAAAAAAAAAAAAAAAAAAAAAAAAAAAACAACGGCTCACGTGATTCTCGGTGTATTGCAGCAATGTTACATGACTACAACAGATGGTGTGGTTGCCAGGGGCGTCATTAGGGTTAGTGCCACTCAGTGTGGTTGCCAGGGGCGTCACTAGGGTTAGTGCCACCCAGTGTGGTTGCCAGTGGCGTCACTAGAGTTAGTGTCACCCAGTGTGGTTGCCAGTGGCGTCACTAGGGTTAGTGCCACTCAGTGTGGTTGCCAGTGGCGTCACTAGGGTTAGTGCCACTCAGTGTGGTTGCCATTGGCGTCACTAGGGTCAGTGTCACCCAGTGTGATTGCCATTGGCGTCACTAGGGTTAGTGCCACTCAGTGTGGTTGCCATTGGCGTCACTAGGGTTAGTGTCACCCAGTGTGGTTGCCATTGGCGTCACTAGGGTTAGTGCCACTCAGTGTGGTTGCCAGTGGCGTCACTAGGGTTAGTGTCACCCAGTGCAGTAGCTCAAGGTGGCTACCCCCCAACCCTCTCACGACTTACGCTATAGACCTTCTCCTGGTCTTCCAGAGCCAAATCACGGGAACATACACAAGTTGACTAATTGGTGTCATCTCACTCTCTGGTGATGGTGTCACCTCACTCTCTGGTGATGGTGTCACCTCACACTCTTGTGATGGTGTCACCTCACTCTTTAGTGATGGCGTCACCTCACACTCTTGTTATGGTGTCACCTCACTCTCTAGAGATGGCGTCACCTCACACTCTTGTGATGGTGTCACGTCACTCTCTAGTGATGGTGTCACCTCACACTCTTGTGATGGTGTCACGTCACTCTCTAGAGATGGCGTCACCTCACACTCTTGTGATGGTGTCACCTCACTCTTTGGTGATGGTGTTACCTCACACTCTTGTGATGTGTCACGTCACTCTCTAGTGATGGTGTCACCTCACACTCTTGTGATGGTGTCACCTCACACTCTTGTGATGGTGTCACCTCACTCTTTAGTGATGGCGTCACCTCACACTCTTGTTATGGTGTCACCTCACTCTCTAGTGATGGCGTCACCTCACACTCTTGTCATGGTGTCACCTCACTCTTTGGTGATGGTGTTACCTCACACTCTTGTGATGGTGTCACGTCACCCTCTAGTGATGGTGTCACCTCAAACTCTTGTGATGGTGTCACCTCACACTCTTGTGATGGTGTCACCTCACTCTTTAGTGATGGCGTCACCTCACACTCTTGTTATGGTGTCACCTCACTCTCTTGAGATGGCGTCACCTCATACTCTTGTGATGGTGTCACCTCACACTCTTGTGATGGTGTCACGTCACTCTCTGGTGATGGTGTCACCTCACACTCTTGTGATGGTGTCACCTCACACTCTTGTGATGGTGTCACCTCACTCTCTAGAGATGGTGTCACCTCACACTCTTGTGATGGTGTCACGTCACTCTCTTTTGATGGTGTTACCTCATACTTTTGTGATGGTGTCAACTCACACTCTTGTGATGGTGTCACCTCACTCTCTAGAGATGGCGTCACCTCACACTCTTGTGATGGTGTTACCTCATACTTTTGTGATGGTGTCAACTCACACTCTTGTGATGGTGTCACGTCACTCTCTGGTGATGGTGTCACCTCATACTTTTGTGATGGTGTCAACTCACACTCTTGTGATGGTGTCACCTCAC
>MUZC01002103.1:110265-120593 GCA_002072015.1 Radix auricularia | reverse complement strand
ATATATATATATATATATATATATATATATATATATATATATATAATACATGTATATATATATGTATGTACTTCCGTACGCATGTTTGTGTGTATGTTTATATTTATGAACATGTGTATGTACGAGCAAAATACCCGTGCTACGCTACGGGGTAGGCACAATAGGAATCACTTTATTTTGGTTTTGGGTCTCAAATTCTACTTTAAAATTAATGTTTTAGTATCTGGAAATTAGGGTAGTGATAAATCAAACACCTTCTTAATAAAAACAACGATATGTGTGTCGAGAAAAAATAAAAATATTATTAATTTAAGTATTACCCATCAATGTTGGTATTTCTGCTTTAATATAGCATTATTATTATAATCCGTGGCTTGCTCCACCACATTATTCCAGCTACAGCCCATTTAGGGCCCTGGTTTGCTCCACCACATCCTCCCAGCTACAGCCCAATATAAGCCCTGACCAGCTCAACCACATCCTTTCATTCAGATCGATTGATGACTTTCTTTCACCATGCTCGAACCCCTTTAATAAATCATGTTATATTCTCTACCAGAATAACAAATGTCGTTATTAGTTACAAAAATCTAACGGGCAAGGCTCACTTTCTTTTCACGTGAATCAAAACATAAAAACAATATCTTTCCACATGATTCCTTTGGTTCTTAGAAAATACATATTTCATTTATAGTCTAAGCATAATATTAGTTCAAGACGAATAGAATATGCTTAGCCAGATAATATTTGTGATTTTTGTGGCTTATGGAGAGAGGAAAATATGATTTATTTGTTAATCAGGGCATATGTTCCTTTAACGTGTATAAAAACATAAGAACAATGCTGCTTTTAAGACAATGGTGAGAAATTGATCTCCTTATAAATGTTATGTCAATCATTCTATATTCCCACACATTTTTTCTAATAGTAACAATTCACTTTATATCAATCTTTATTTCCGTTGTACACTATTCATCTAATAAACTCAAAACAGCTTGGCACAAAATGAGTTGTTGTCAGTGTGGGTTTTTTTTCGACATAACATGCACTTTCGTATGCTATATCCTACTTATAAGTCATAATACCCGTGATATTTCTTTACACTTGATATATTTACACCTTAAAGAACAGTTTTTACCTAAAGCGTATGTCAGACATGCGCATTGTTCGAGAAACGTACCCAAGGACTTTTTGACCCTAGGGCGTTAAATCACTTGTTAAATGCTTCAAAAGCGGTTCTGTGTTAATTTTTCTATTAAGAAATCTCATTTTCAAGTAATTTTGACTTGTTATAACCCGTATAAAATTTGCCTCCATCCGATAATATACGTAGATATATAAAAGCTTATATTAAAATGTAAAATTGATATTTCGTTTGCAATGAAATAATTTCTCTACATTTATTTCTATAGTCGTTTAGCAGTGACCAAGAGAAATTAGTTCGAACCATCTTAGTGTGATTTTATTATTGTAAAATACAATTACAATTTTTAGAAATGTACCGTTTTCTTTAAAAATGATTTTAACTATACATAAACCATTACCTGGTAAACGTCTTTTTAATATTTAATTTCAATTTTAGCATTCTATGAAATCAATATTTATTTCACAACAAATACAAATACACAGTCACACGCACACAAAGACGCACTTACATACACACATTAACACACTTGCACACATGCTTAATCACACACTCGGATTATAATCAACATATTAAGTAACATCAAATAAATTAATATAATAAAAGCTTCATGACGCTACTTCATTTTTTTACTGCGCGCAAAACCACACGCTCAGTTAATCTCAAAACCAAAATCATTATGATTTTACGTCTATATTTTCAATTTAAAAAAAAATAAAAAATTAAGATTTGCGTGGTATAGGGGCTTCTGACGGACGGAAATGCGCCTTAGCGCAATATAATGTATACATATATATTAAGGCTGCTACCGAATAATTTAAATTTAATCGTAATCATTGTGAAAAATTATTGAATAATTAATTGTAAATTTTGACTGAATCAGAAAATAACATACATGACTACTAAGATGTCATTAAAAGGAAAATTTCATAAAATGTCAATATCTAAAGATTTTATTTTAACATATTTCTTTAGGAGATTTTTCAAATATATTTCGTTAAATTTAATGTCAGTGAATTTTAATTTTTTATAGTTAATTGAGAAAACACATTTTGTATTTTTTATATCCTTTTCCTCATAAAGGCCACTAAAGTTTTTAAAAAAAATTATTGAGAAGTGTTTTCTTAAAGAAAAAAAAACTGTTATTAATAATTAATTTATAAATCGAAAACAAATGTTTAAATATTTTCTTTATTTTTATTCGTCTTTTTTAACGACTAAAATAATAAAAAAGTAACCGATTAATGGAGAAATTAATATGTTATTAATAGGTAATTTCCGCAACCCTAATATATATATATATATATATATATAGATATATATAGATATAGATATATATATATATATAGATAGATATATATAGATATATATAGATATAGATATATATATATATATTGGCTTTATCTTAAACAAAATCATCTCAATAGTTTTTAGTCTAAACAAGATTCTTATTTAAAAAGAATTCACTAGAAACGTAATTATCCAGATATAGATGATAAAAAGTGTATAATTCATTTCAATTACATTTTTCCAAATCTGAAATCTTATTTTCTGTCTCACAGGTCCAAACCACAAACCGACGCAGCCGATATTGCAATATGCATCAGACAATGTTTTTGCAAGGGTAAATGTTTCTATAATTCTTGAGTGCGTTTTCTCCAACGAGTAAGTATTTAAAAGTATGGATTTATTATTCATAGATATGTATATATATATAAATACAGGCATTCTTCCATCTCTCGAGACGATGGTGCATAACCGTTGGGTTGAATTGCATTTCCTCGAGTGGCTGTGAAGTCTTTTCCTTGAGTGAAAATCTTAACCGCAGATTTTACACACGATTTCTGTGCTTCCAAATGTTTTGGCCTGTCTCTTAGCACTTCTGTCTGCAGCCTCCTCCATTCTTCACACCTCAGCTACTATGACGCCCTCTTTGACAGCTGTGCGCCACGTAGGTCGATCTTCTGCCTTACACTTCCAGTCATTTGTATGTAATTTGGCTGCTTTCATGTCCCTTTGACAGATCTTTATATCACAAGCGTGGGTGACCTGTTTTCCTCTTTCCTGAAGCAAGTTCACTATATAGGAGTTTCTTCGGTTTGAGGCCGGGGCTTATAATTTTGACATGTCCTAGCCACCTCAGGCGTCTTTCACTGAGAATGAGACCATGCTTTCGGTTTTTGGCACGCGTTAGCACCTCACTATTAGCCATTTTGTCTTGCCATATAATACTAAGGATGCGACGCAGGCATCTCAAATGGAAGCTGTTAAGCTTGCGCTCTTATATATATNTATATATATATATATATAGAGAGAGAGAGAGAGAGAGAGAGATATAGATAGATATATAGATATTATTATATATTTGGAAAATGCCTTCTGTCTATTTTTTACTGGGATTTTGTAAAATGATTTTATTTAGCATGTTATTATATCAAATCTCAATATATATTATTTTTACTTGATAACTTACAGTATGTTTTTTTTTTAAATTTTATTATTATTACAAGTTATTTTTTTTATTTCTTTTTTTGTAAATAATTTTTGAAGGTATCTTCAAGAGGTAAAGAAAAACACGTTTTGTTATTTATCATTCACTATTTTTAATGTTTTTGTATAATTGAGTTTTATAGTTCATGAGGAATTTTTCCTTAATAAATTTCAGCAAATGTTTTTTGGATATTTTTAGTATTTCTAAGGGTTATTACTGTTTACTTGGAGTACTTTTGTAGGTGCATTATACATTTTTCACATTGATTTTCTATTCTTGCCTGATTTTTTTCTTAAGTTAGAATTATATTATATTTGTTCTGTTGATGTTTACGGTTGGACTTTTGTTGCGTTGATGTTATATAGATGAAGATATTCTGGTCGATAAATGGAACCTATCATTGATAAATTTCAGTTAACAAACAACTCAGACAATGTCTTCATCAAGATGAAAAAAAATAAAATAAAATTAAAAAATTTCCACAAAAAATAATTGAAAATTTCTATCATTTGTGTTTACAAAATCTAAGCATCCAAGAATCATCACACGAACAAGCTTTGCGATAAGCCAAGATGGTAAACTTCCAGTCTCAACTATGTATATGGAAAGACAATTTCCCAGATTGGAGTTAACCACTTTCCCGCTAGCGGAAATAAAGCCACTCCTTATCTTAAATATTCTCTTCGTGAAGACTGTCTAGACCATCTTTGCGACAAGAGGCTATGTTTACTACGAAAGCGGACACACGGCATAGTGCTCTTCGATGGTGCAACCCCAGAAAACTTCTCAGTTTGTACAGGAGCCAAACAAGGCTGCGTATTTGCACCGACACTTTTTAGTATCTGTTCTCGAAAGTAACATACATTTGAGGACTTCTCCGACGATGTGAACATTCATACCAAGACTGGATGACAACATATACAACATCAGCCGGTTCCGTGCAAAAGATGAAGTGGAAACTGTTTTAAACAGAGAGTTGCACTTCGCGAGTGACGCAGCCTTTACCTCACATACAGAGATAGGACTCCAATCTATGGCGGATTAACGGGGGGGGGGGTTGCTGAACGGGCTAAAGACAGGAGAACCCGACGCTTTGGCGACCCCAAAACTTTTTTATATTTTATAATTTAATTTTTTTTTGTTTGCAGGAACCCTTGAAAAAAATTATATAAATTTATAAATATTATTTATACAACGTAACGCGATTGAGACTTGATAGTCTTCATAATCGAAAAAACTTGATTTACTTGGCCTAATTAGAGAATATAGACTAGTATAAAATATATTTTATAATTTTAAAATTGCTCACTAGTCAATATTCGCTGGGCGTGTAGAAAGAGTGTAGGCAGTGGAATATACACATTTTCTTTTCACACTCAGTTGTAACATACCGCGAACACATCTAAAGTTATTTCTTCGTGTTTGATTTTTTTTTCTTTATCGTTACATCTTATATTAGCTGTTACCAATCATTTATTTTAAGTGTACGCTGGCTTGATAGGGTTTCCGTATCACTGCAGCCGGGGTACCCGTGCAGTCTTAATCATTCATTGACTCCAATTGTCGGTAAATACCTTATCAGAGGCATGCAAAGATGATTCTTTAACGATTAGCCTTAAAAAGACCATCTTTATGAATCGAGGCCATGACTACCTTCCAGAAATCTCCATTGAGGGAGACATCTTGGTTGTCGTCGATGATTTCACTCACCTTGGCAGTAACATCACAAGAACAATCTTCATGAAAAAGAAAACAGAATCGGTACGCGTAGACGGAGAGTGTGAGGAACAAAGCCCAGGTCATAGATAGAACGAAAAGCAATGTGCACCAGGCGTGCTCAGCACTATCCTCTGTTGCAGTGAGAGCTGGAATATCTACACCAAGCAAAGCAGCTCCACTGCTTCCACATGCAATGCTTACATTGAATTCTACATTTTACGTAACAGAACTTGATCACCAATACACTTAATTCCGAGTGAGAGGCGTCTGCGATGGGTAGGTCATTTTCGCAGAATGATCTCCAAGCGCATTCGGGTAGAGGAGCAGAAGGAAATGCAATCGTCTTATGATATAGACGTGTGCTATACACACTGTGATTATGTTGCCTTACATACAAATAGGAATAACTGTGTAATTATTGCTTTGTTACAATGATCCACATTTTATTTTATACAAAGTGACTAAATGTGCCATTATTGCTTCCTTACAGTGATCCAAATGGTCTTACATACCATTGGAGCCAGCCAGTCCATGAAGCAGATGAGGAATGTGAAAGTGATGCCTATGCAAGAAATCAAAAATTGTATATCAGTCGCGGGATTTTGGTATTGTGGAGCTGATAATACAAAATTCAATTCAATCAGAAAAGCTATTTATGTAAAAATCTCTTGTTAGCAAAATAATAATACGATGACATGTCAAAACGGAGATGACTAGAGAATTTGACAAATATTGAAGACAAAATAGTTCATACGTATAAATATAAATGCGATTACAGTGGTATCTCGAGATTCTAAATTAATCCATTCCTGTGTGGCTTTATAGCTTTAATCTTTCTTATTTTTTAACAAAGAGTTACACGTGATACATCTTATCCATTCCAAGCCACACAGAAACAACAATAAAAATTGAAAAATATTATGGTAAACCAAATTTTAATGTATTTATCACACAATAAACAAGTAAATAGTAATATAATAAAAACAGAACAACAGCAATGAAAGTAATATGTATACAAAGGAGAACATAATAAAAAAAAAAATTTATAAAAAAAAAGTGACAGTAATAATGCATACATTACACGCACGTACAGACAGCTGTGACGCAGCAACAAGCCTGGAATAAACCAACAGATATGAAGATGTTACCATGAATTAAGTATTTTATTAGGTCCTACGCTTATCCATGGTTTGTTTCTAATCCTTTATTCTTATGAGTGTTGGTTACGTGACGTTGTTTCCAGTGATGTCATCAATTTTCGTTTCTTGAATTTTTTTTTTTACATTTAAACAAAAATTCTTCTCAATGCATGTAGTATCTTTGATCTTTCGTTTCTTAAAGCATTCACAACCCGAGGTAACACTGTGGAAAGAGACTATTTAGATGTCTTCTTTTTTTCTTTAAAAATGTAATTATTAAATATCAGAGCCTAGAATTAAGTATTTCCTTTCTTTCCTTTTTTCTCAATTATTTTTTTAATTTTTCTTTTAAATTAATTAATTTTTAAATTTATTTTATTAATATTATTTTTATTATTTTTGCATAACGCTACATGGTTGATTTGTATTTTTGTCGTATTTTTGAAATGATTTGGTGATGATTTCTTATCTATAATAAATGTATTATTTATGTTTAAAAATTAAATTTTTAATCTTTGTTTTCAATATGTAATATCTTAGATATGTAATATTAAATTTAATGTCAGCGTTTATGGGCGCTATTTTGTTGTGTGGTGCCTTTTTGACTGATAGCAGAAAATTTGTTTGTCTTATGTAAAAAACATGCAGTAAAAATGTTCTTTACCTGAAAAGAATAAAGAACATTTCAATTATCAAATTTACTATTTTGTTTTGTTTATATTCCTTACCCATATTTTCAATTAAACATGTTTAGCTTAAGGTAACAAATAAACTCATCTTGACTAGAAAGTTCATACCGCCTCGATCTTTTCTTGCGCCAACTAAATGTTGATCTACCATTGAGCACGCTAGAGGACACGTCGTGCTATTAAACGATGTTAGTAAAAATGAATAAATTTTAGCAAACCAATGAGTGATATGTTTTAAAAAATAATTTTGCCAGACAGTTATGCGGAAGTATGCAAAAATGTCCAAGTTTAATAACAAATGGTTACATAAATTAATAATTAAAATCGTACAATAGAAAAAACGATATTAAATGGCCCGGCTCTAATATGAGTGACATTTTTTTTATTGCTATTGTACTCAAGCAATATTTCGCAAAATTATTTAAAATTGAGTTGGTTTTTTAAATATTATCATACGGTAAAAAAAGCAATTGGGGTCCCTTGCCCCGAAGGAATGGTCTGTATAAGTTCTATGCCCTATATCATTTTAATTTTGAGGAAGCATTGCGGGAGCGTAATAAACAGTCTCCAAAAAGTTCATGAGAATCGGATGCCTAGTTTAATCAGCTAAAAAGGACATGCACAGTGNTATATCTATAATAATAAAAGGGAAAGCCCTGACTGACTGACTGACTGACTGACTGATTCATCACTAATTCTCCAACTTCCCGTGTAGGTAGAATCATGAAACTGTTGGAAGTTGTTGGGTACCCTCTGACTACGAAAACTGGCGAAAAAGAATTTTTAAAATCTCACTCATGTGGGGCCGGGGGCCCCAAAACTTTTATTGCCTACATCACTAAATCTCCAACTTCTCGTGTAGGTAGAATCATCAAACTTTAAGAAGTTGTTGGAGACTCTCTTACGACCAAAAATAGCAAAAAGGAATTTTGAAATTCACACTCATGAGGGCCGGGGCCCCTAAACTGTTTTTCTCCTTATAAGCTATATGCTAATTAAAAATCAATAATTCATCTATTTCCCGTGTAGGTAGAAGCATGAAACTTAAGAAATGTTTTGAGTACATTCTTCCAACGATAATTGGCAAAAGAGAATATTAAATTTCCAATTCGTGGGGGCTGGGGCCCCGAAAACGATTTTTTCATGAAATGAGCCATATAAACATTGAAAATCACCAATTCTCCTATTTTCCGAGTAGGTAGACTCATCAAATGTTGGGGAGTTTATAAATACACTTTCACGATGCTAGCAGGTAAAATAATTGTTAAAACTTTTCTTACAGCGGGGCTGGGGGCCCGAATTTAAAAACTAAAAATCACTATTTCTACTGTTCACCATGTAGGTGGAGAGCCTGAAACTTTAGGAAGTTGGAAGTTTTTGGGTACCCACTATCAACGCAAATTGGTAAAAAAAAGAATTTTAAAAATCTCGCTCATGTGGGGCCGGGGGCCCAAACAATTATTTCCTAATATGCGCTTTATAAAAATTGAAAGTCATCAATTTTCCTCTGTCCGTGTAGGTAGAAACATGAAACTTTGGGAAGTTTTTGGGTACCCCCTCATTAAGTAAATTGGCGAAAAAGATTTTTTTAAATCTCGCTCATGTGGGACAAGGGGCCCAAAAACTGTTTTTACTAAATTTCTAATTCTTCAACCTCCCGTGTAAGTAGAAGCATGAAACTTTGGGAAGTTGTTTGGTACCCACTATCGACGCAAATTGGTAAAAAAAGAACTTTAAAAATCTTTGTCATGTGGGGCCGGGGGCCCAAAAAGTTTTTTCCTTATATGGGCTCTATAAAAATTGAATATCACCAATTTTCCTATTTCCCGTGTAGATAGAAGTATAAGACTTTGTAATTTTTTTAGTACATGCTCTCGACGATAATTTTTTTAAAAATCCGACTCATGGGGGCCGGGGGCCCCATAAAACTTTTTTTTTTCCTTACATGAGCTATATTAAATTAAATATCACCAATTCTCCTATTTCCCGTAAAGGTAGAAGCATGAAGCTTTGGAAATGTTTTAAGCACACGCTTTCAGCAAAAATTAACCACATTTTTAAAAAAAAAATTCCCTCTCATGGGGCGCCGGGAGCCCAAATATTAGCTTTTCTTATATTATAAAACCGATCGATCACTAATTCTCCAATTTTTCGTGCAGGTAGGAGCATGAAATGTTGGGAAGTTGTTGGGTACCCCCTAACGACAATAAATGGCGAAAAAGAATTTTAAAAATCTCGCTCAAGTTGCGCTGGGGCCCCAAAATCTTTTTTCCGTATATGAGCTATAAAAAAATTTGAAAATCCCTAATTCTCCTTTTTCCCGTATAGGTAGAAGCATGAAACTGGCAATTTTTTTAGTACACGCTCCCGACGTAAATTTGCTAAAAATAATATAACAACCCCTTCTCATGGGGGCCGGGGGCCCAAATATAAGTTTTCTTACATTAAAACCAACTCATCATTAATTCTCCAAATTTCCGTGTAGGTAGGAGCATGAAACGTTGGGAAAATTGTTAAGTACCCTCTCACAACGAAACTTGGTGTAAAAGAATTTTGAAATACACACTCATTTAGGCCGGGGCCCAACAATTTTTTTTTCTAATATGAAATATAAAAAATTGAAAATCTATAATTCTTTTATTTTCCGTGTAGGTAGACAAAGAAAAATAATTATATAAATTTAAAAAATTTCCACTCATAGGGTGCCGGGGGCAAAAAACCACCCCCCCCTAAAATGGGCGATTATAAAACTGAATCACCGCAAATTCTCCAAGTTTCCGTGTAGGTAGAAGCTTGAAACTTTGGGAAGTTGTTGAGTACCCCCCTCCCATTCCTTCCCGCGATGGTAAGATTATATCCCCTCTCACTAGGGTAACGATTGTAGAAATATAGTTTTTTTCCAAATATGAGGTTTATTAAAAAAGACGCGTCTTTAAGTCTCCAAGTTCTTGTGTACGTAGGAGCCTGAATGGTTAAAGTTAATCTATTTAGTATATCCATCTTCATTCAGATCAAACTCAAATGGGGTTTTTAATTGGTGTTACGCGGGTTCGCAACGCTAGCTAAAACCCTAATTTCCGCAGCAAAGCGCGGGTAAATTGCTAGTATATATATATATATATATATATATATATATATATATATAT
>MUZC01002103.1:88779-108771 GCA_002072015.1 Radix auricularia | reverse complement strand
TTTATGAATTTTCTTGTGTAATGAATATATCTACCTGAAAAAAAATTATTTAAAAGTCATTTCTTTACATTTTATAATTTTTTATTTTCTCTTTAATCTAACTACAAGTCACCACAAATGATGAAGTAAAACTCTCTAAACTTTTACACATATTTTAATGACGTCAACTAAAAAAAACACTAATTAATTCTTTTGCACGATTTCACACCACTCTTGAATGCTTGAAAAACTATGTATTCGACTTCCGGCAATGGCGCCCGTTCATTGTGCCAGTGTTAACTCTCGATTCGCAAAGTTTTTTGGTAGTTTTAACGGGTTTTTTTAACGGATCGAGTAACTGAGTGTTGATGCACCAATGGCAGGTCAGGACATACAAAAAACATATATACATCATGGGTCTAGGACTAATGGATCCTGTGATCATGGTGATGACAGACAGACGGACAAAACGGGGGCAATAGCGATTTCGACATCTCGAAAATGCGCTAAAAATGAAGAAACTTAGCTGCGGTGAAATCCAAAGTATCGCCTAACAAGTAATTATGCACCAGTTTTAGTTACGTTTTATATATTCCCAAGTCGATAACGCTTAAACAATTTGAATATATTTTATATAAGCAAAAATGACATTAACGGCCCCCAGAACCAATTGGTGCAAGAAATTAACATAAAAAGTATGTTTATTTCAATCTAAACCTTTATAGACGCATTTTTCAATACCTTTCATGGCAGTGTAATATCATAATTGGAATGAAGTCTTAAATGCTGACGACAATACAGATTCGCGGTACCCCCGTTCAAAAGGGATAGACATTAAAAGTTCAACAACTTGCGGTATTTTAATATGGGATATATAGTATGCATGTACTAAGTTTGTTAAAGATGCATTCATTTTCCAAGTAGCCGACGCTTATACAAATTTTATAAAGTTCATATAAGGAAAATGATAGTTTGGTCCCCTGGGCCCAATTAACGTAAATGATCTAATTATTTCTTTTTTACAAAAAACCATTTCATAAGCATAATCAAGAATTTCATAAAGTTTCATCGTGATCGGAAGAAAGGTTTAGTCAGCTATAACTTACATACATTAATACCATGATTTTTATACTATAGATATATTTAGAGCTCGTCTAGAACTTATATACGAATTATTGTGTTTTGAAATCGGATTAATTCTTAGAGTAGTATTTTTTTAAAATAAATTGTTATAGTCTAATTTAGTATTTCAAAAATGTGTCGTTATTTGCAAATGCTTGTTTATACACAAAAGCACATAGTCTATTTATTACAAAAAGTCTTATATAATTGTTTTTTCTAATTGTATTAACCAGAAATGACTTACAGCTCTTAATTGAATTTTATAGATTAAAAGTAATTAAAAACTTTTTTTAAAAAAACACGGGTTAAATACATAACAGAAATAACTTTGTAATAAAAAATTAAAAACGCTTTAATAAAGAAAACAAACTGTAAGTAAATCGTCATTTCCATATATTACATACTGTTTATAGTTCAACTTAATGAGATTACATTTTAATTTTAGTAATGAAATTCCGGTGCTCAGATATTATTTTTGTCTGTTCAACTTTGATAAGCATTAAAGGATGACTGTGATGAAAGCTGGTTACACACCAGAGCTCATCGCGGAATTTCCTACACTTCCCGCCTCCGAGCTAATACCAAAACAACAGATGTCCTAATTCGTGTAAACACAGAAACTGGTTTGTTACATCTCGTTGCATTTTTTCCAACGGCAGCAAATAATTAGCCCAGTAAATCAACTTGTAAAAAACGTTAAAAAGTTTTTGACTCTAAATCTCGTTTATATCAAACAGAACAAATGTATAGATTATATTCCAACATTTACAGACGAAACGTGACTGAAATCTCTTAGCGTAAAAGTGGGACGGTGGGGGTGGGGACCTTGTCCACCAAGGCTGTAGTGAACTCCAGCAAACACGTGATTTTCAACTACAGGCTACCATACATTTATAGAGAGACTAGCAATTTGCCCGCGCTTTGCAGCGGGAAGATGAAGTATTAGTTATAAGTGAGTGAGGGCATAAAAAAAACTATATTTTGGCCCACAGCGCCCACCAAAGGATATTTTAAATATTATTTCACCTGCTGCCATCGTGGAAGTGTATTCAAAAAATCTCCAACGTTTTATGCGTTAACCATTTGGAAAATAGGAAAAATAGTGCTTTTCAATTTGTATATAGCACTTATTTGGAAAAACCACGTTTTTTGAGGTCCCGGCCTCAATGAGTGTGAATTTTAAAATTATATAATGCTAATTTTTGTCGTGAAAATGTACCCAGCAACTTCCTAAAGTTTTATGCTTCTACCTACATGGGGAATTAGAGAATTAGTGACTTTTTTATATTTATATAGTTAATATTAGGGAAAAACTACATTTTGGCCTCGCCAGCCCACAGTAATGGATGTTTTACATAATTGTTCACCTGCTACCATCGTGGAAGTGTAGTTAACAAACCCACACATTTTCATGTGTTTGCCTATTTGTAATATAGGAGAATTATTTATTTTCAATTTTTTATAGCACGTATAAGGAAAAAACACGTTTTTTGGGCCCAGGCCCTCATGTGTGGAGTGTGCATTTAAAATTATTTTACGCCAAATTTCGTCGTTTTGAGGGTACCCAATGTTTTTGCCTACACGATGAATTGTGGAATTTGTGATGAGTCAGTTCTAATATAAGAAAAACTTATATTTGGGACCCCGGCCCCCTGTGAGTGGAAAATTACCATTCTCTTTCGCCAGCTTTCATCGGGAGATTGTACTCAACAACTTCCCAAAGTTTCATGCTTCTACATAAATGGAGAATGGAGGAATTAGTGATGTGTGGTTTTCATATAGTTTTTATTAGGAAAAAAACTACATTTGGCTCCCCGGCCCCCAATAAGAGATATTTTAAAATATGTTTTCATCTGCTACCATCGTGAAAGTGTAATTATCAATTCCCCAACGTTTCATGAGTCTACCTACTCGAGAAATAAGAGAATCAATGATTTTCAATTTTTATAAATCTCATATAAGAAAAAAACGTTTTCGGGGCCCCGGTCCCCATGAGTGTGTATTTCAAAAATTATTTTACACCAACATTTGTTCTGAGAGTGTACTTAACAATTACCAAAAGTTTCATGCTCCTACCTACACGGAAAATAGGATAATTAGTTATAAGTTGGTTTTTAATAAAAGAAAAAATATATTTGGGCCCCCGGTACCCAATTAGAGGGAATTCTAACTTTCTTTTTGCCAATTGTCGGGAGCTTGTATTGAAATAATTTCAAAAGTTTCATGCTTCTACCTATATGGGAAATAGGAGAATTAGTGATTTTTAAAAATTTTATATAGTTCATATAAAGAAAAAAAATTTGGGGGGGCCCCGGCCCCCATTAGTTGGAAATTTAACATTCTCCAATTATCATCGGAAGCATGTACTCAAAAAATTTACAAAGTTTCATTCTTCAAACTATACAGGAAATAGGAGAACTAATGATTTGCATTTGTAAATAGCTCATGTAAGGGGAAAAAAATTGTATGGGGCCCCATTATTTTTTGGCTCCCGTACCTCTATGAGTGGGCATTTAACATTCTCTTTCACCAATTATCATCGGGAGAGTAAACTCAACAACTTCGTAAAGTTTCATGCTCTCCACCTATATGGTGAATGGAAAAATTGGTGATTTTTATTTTTTAAATTTGGGCCCCCAGCCCCTTAGTAAGAGAAATTAAAAAAATTATTTCACCTGCTAGTTTCAATGAGTCTACCTACTCGGAAAATTAGGAGAATTGGTGATTTTCAATGTTTATAAAGCTCCTTTAATGAAAAAAATCGTTTTCGGGGCCCCAGCCCCCATGAGTGGGAAATATAATATTCTCTTTTGCCAATTATCGTCGGAAACATGTACTCAAAATATTTCTTAAGTTTCATGCTTCTATCTACACGGGAAATATATGAATTATTGATTTTCAATTAGCATTTAGCTTATATAAGGAGAAGAACAGTTTTGGGGCCCCGGCCCCCATGAGTGTGAATTTCAAAATTCTTTTTCGCCATTTTTTGTCTTAAGAGAGTCTCAAGCAACTTCTTAAAGTTTCGTGCTTCTACCTATACGGGAAGTTGGATAATTAGTGATGTAGGCAAAAAAAGTTTTTGGGCCCCCGGCCCCACATGAGTGAGATTTTCAAAATTCTTTTTCGCCAATTTTCGTATTCAGAGTGTACCCAACAACTTCCCAAAGTTTCATGATTCTACCTACACGGGAAGTTGGAGAATTAGTGATGAATCAGTCAGTCAGTCAGTCAGTCAGTGAGGGCTTTCCCTTTTATTAGTATAGATAAACTAAAAGTGCATTAATTTTATTACGGTAAATTTAATCGATCTGAAATATTGATACAATGTATTGTTAGGTAACATGTGTCCATGTTCAAATTGTTTGCTCAATAACATGACGGAAAGTTTGTCCCTTTCGACTATTGTTTTTTCCACGTACCATACGGACTGACGAATGAGGAGACGACGGTGAAGTTAATATAAGGGATTTGAAAAGACAAAATACAAAGCTAGAAATTCAAATTCTCCTCCTACCATCAATATCATTAATGAAAACTTGGAGTTTGTGAACATATTCACCTTCTTGGGATCCAAAGTCACAACACACTTTCTGTGAAGAAAGAAACAAACAGCAGATTTTAAAAGGCAGCAACAACAATGGCTAAACTAATTAACGGCTCTCGCAAAACTCAAAGGTAACGTAGAAAACAAAACTGTGTGTATATGGAGCCTGCCTCATCAGTAGGCTGACATACGTGTGCGACACATGGACAACTTACCTTTTCAATAAGCGTTTACTTAATAGCTTACACTTGAGTTATTTGCATAGCAAGCTTAGCATAAAATGGTCGAAGAAAGTGCTTAAATGTTAGGACACGATGCTTGCCAATATCAAAAGCGTGTTTTCAATCCGTAGTGAAAGACACCTGAGATTGATAGGACATTTAAAAAGAATGAGACCTTGCAGCATCCCCAAACACATACTTTATGGAGAACTTGCATCGGAAAAAAGAAAAACAGGTCGTCCACGTCTGCGATTGAAAGATTACAGCCTAAAGACATGAAGGCAGCTAGAAAAAAACCTCGCGACATATAGTATAAGGCAGAATATCGATATATGTGGTGCACACTTGTAAAAGATAGTGATATAGTAGCTACGAGTGAAGGATTGAGGAGGCTACAGTAAGAAGTGCTAGAAGAAATGCCAACTTATTTGAAAGAACAAAATTAATATACAAAATCTGTGGTAAAGACTTACACTCGTGGAATCCCATCATTAATTTGGGATCGCGATGGCTGTAGCATTCACTTGGTATGTTAAAAGTCCACGAATTTCACCACCATGAGTGACAAGGACATAGACCTGACACCATGAGCCACGTGGTGAGTTTCTCTGGTGGTTCTAAAAA
The DNA here is from genome assembly GCA_002072015.1 of Radix auricularia. Lineage (NCBI taxonomy): Eukaryota > Metazoa > Mollusca > Gastropoda > Lymnaeidae > Radix > Radix auricularia. Next base: position 103,278 of record MUZC01002103.1, on the reverse strand, counting down.
AAAGACACTATTAGTATCCATGCATCATGGGTAATGTAAAAACCAAGGAAGAAGGTGTCACGATATTCTTTATATTACACTTGTGCGTGCTCTTTCGGGCTCTGATTATTTTGCAACTATTTTGTGAGTCAGTAGCCGGACATACGTTCTAAAATAGCCACCAATATATATATGTATATATATATATATATATATATAAATCAAAGTATGTTTGCATGTATGTGTGTGTGTGTGTGTATGGGTGTGTGTGTGTGTGCTTGTCCTTCACAGCTGACTAAAACATTCATCCGAACGTAATAAAAAGTTTTGAGACTGAGTACTTTTCCGGAAGGGTATCGGGCTACTTTGCTTTCTCAATTTAACGCTAAAGGGGCGCCGGGGGCCCATAACGTCATTTTTTGCTTATGTGAGCTATATAAAAAAGATTAATCGCAAACTACTCTCTTTATTGGTGGATCCAAATTTTGCAATTAAATATTTGATAGCAAATATTAAACGATCATAGGACACTAAACACACAATGGCAACTCCTTCGGGGGATGGGGCCCAAAATACCTGTTTTCGTAAACGTTTAAGATTGTCTTCCCTGTTTAATTATTAAAGGTTTTGACAAATAAAGATAATTGTATCCATTCTCATCCATCTTAAAATAAACAGATGTTTTGAAATTTATATCTTGCCGTGAATGTGTCCTGGAGCCCTTAATGTCGATTTTTTATTATATAAGCTATATAAAAATTAGTTAATGCATAAGCTACTTGCTATATTGATAAATTTAACCAAATTTTGCATATAATTACTTGATAGCCAATATTGAAATACCTTTAAAAAAAACTCCTAGTGGAATTGCAGACGTTGGCGACCTGTCTTTCTTTTTCCCGATGCCGGTTATCTATACAGGAGGTTCTTGGGACGCGACCAGTTCTAATTCTTTTTACATGTCCTAACCAATTCAGGCATATTTCACTAATGATTGAGAACATGCTTTGTGTATTGCCACGCATCAGTGCATCACTATTTGGCAATGCAAAGGACGCGACGCAGGCACCTTAAATTGAAGTTATTAAGCTTGAACTCATGGGATATAATTTGTCCAGACCTCGCTCACGTTTTCCAAAACTTGTTAAGCACATTGACGTCTCACCCACCTTACATTGTTAGTAACACTATTTTTTTTCCAAAATAATACTATTGCTTGACATATATTTGCTATCCGTTTAACTTAAAAAAGCTTTAAAAACTGTAATAAAGTAATAAGTTCATAAAATAAAGAAGGGAAGATTCATAAAAATTGATGTAAAAAAATCCAGGGACGTGGTTATATATTTTGATGGAATGTGATAGTATAACTTAAAGGTTTCGGGACCACTCGCACGCAATTATGTGTAAATGACGTTATGGTATTTTAGACATGCCCCCTCCATTTTTATATTTGTTACGTCAGTAGAAGTTGACCTCTCCGTCCCCCCCCCCCCCCCCATTAAAAGTCTTATTTCCTGTTATAGACTGAGGCTGTTTCAAATAAAATGATGTTATCTAATATTCTGATGGAAAAACGTTGTGTGTAAAAAGTCATGACATGGATTATTGACGAATATTATTAACCGAAAGTACCAACATATATTTGATGTTTAGTTTTAAAAAATATGTACCTTTTAACAAATTATTGTTTTAGTGTTATTATTAAAAAAATATATATTATTACTTTGAAGCTTTTAAGTGGCGCGCCGTCTTCGCAGCAATTGCATTCACGTATTATCCTGTTTTAGGATATGACAATGTAACACATAAAAAAATACATCTCTAGGTTTTATTTTTCAAATTGAAATAAATATGTGATTATATTTTTAGCGCATTTTCGAGAAGTCGAATGCGCTATTGCACCCGTTTTGTCCGTCCGTCCGTCCGTCCGTCATCACCCTATATCTCAGCATCCATAAGTCCTAGACCCATAAGGTATATATGTTTTTTGTATGTCCTGACCTGCCATTTGTGCATCAACACTCAGTTACTCAATCCGTTAAAAAAAACCGTTAAAACTACCAAAAAATATTTCGAATCGAGAGGTAACACTAGCGCAGGGAACGGCCGCCATTGCCGGAAGTCGATTGCATAATCTTACAGGCATTGAAGAGTGGTGCGAAAGGGTGCAAAAGAATTAGTTGTTTTTTTTTTAGTTGACGTCATTAGAATATGTGTAAAAGTTTAGAGAGTTTTACGTCATCATTTGTGGTGACTTGTAGTTAGATTAAAGAGAAAATATTTTTTTTTTAATGTAAAGAAATGACTTTTAAATAAAAAAAATGTTAGGTATATTCATTACACAAGAAAATTCATAAAAATATGTCTAAAATCTAAACACAATTACTGATAACTACACAATTCTGATATCTAGCATAAGTACTGATACATAATACGAAAATGCGCTAACACGTCCTGAATTCCAATAGGGACCAGGCTTAACATGATTTTTTAAAATAACTAAATAAATAATTTTTAAAATTTAATTACATGATGAATTGATAAATATATTTTTTTAATTTAAATGATTTACTCCCACGAGGTCCGCCTTCTCAACTAAGCTTGATGAACCAAATATCCAACTGGGCAACACAAAAAATAATAACTTTTAAGACAGAAGAAAACCCTGTTGGCATGCAACAAAGGTGTCGTAAATCACAGAAGATGCATAAAATATACACTTTTTTGTTTCGTATAAATTATAAAACAATAGTTAAATTTCAACAAAAATATAATATTTTAATTTTAAAATATGTTTAAGAGTAAGTTTAGTTGATTTTTATATTTTAAATTATTCGAAAAATAAATTAAGTAGAAATAATAAATTATATGTTGCCTAATCTAGCTAGTGGTAAAAATCTCGAGATCCGTTCCTGAGATACGGCTGTCCCCTAGTTTATTATAACAGGAATATTATTGAATTATATATGTCATTTCAAGAATCTCTATGATAGAAGTATGTGACTATGGCCAAGGCTTTCTAAGTAAAATAAATACACTAATTACATAATTATAGTTAGAATTGATAAGTAATAACGAAATGTGTAGGACAAAATAATATAACACTATTTACAACTGCATGTACATGTTAAAAAATAAACTCATTGCATCGTGTGACAATTATAATTTTTATTTTTTATTTTTACTAATCCAATAAACACCTTTAAAAAGCCACTGCTTAATTTAATATGCGTATACGAAATGTGCGCACCGTAGTTTGACAATAAAATATTTTTGAAAGCGTACAGCTCAAAATAAAGTATTGGAAAAAAAATACTGCGCGAAAACTAACTCGCTTTGAACATCTGCGTAAACTTGTTAAATATATGATTTTTTTCTGATTGGCTGTGGGAGTATTTAGGAATTTGAGTGAGGAATCGTTATCGCACAGTAAAATGTCCTTATAACATAAAGATAACTTCTATTTTCTTTGTTTACGAATTACGACCTTTTTGTCGATTTCAGCCGCAAGCACCCATAACCTCTTGGTCGAGTGGGCCTTATGTTTCAATTAAAACTTTATCGGGATGGGTGTACTTGGCGGCAACGATGTCCTCTTCAACGCTTTTAGTATCCGTATTTTATCTTAAAGTGTTATTGTTGCTAACGGTGTCTAGATCCGACGCAACTAAGCAAATATAAAAGTTAATGAATTATAAATATTCAATTTAGCTGTTACCAATCCATAAGGGTTCAAAAAAGTTTGAAACACATGTAAATGTAATGATAGTTGCTTATATTAAGATTATTAAAAATGATTCTATGAAATATTTTGTTAAAAGAGTAACATATTCTTGACAACATTTTTAGCGAAGGAAGGTATTCGTCAAAACGTATTGTTCGAAACGATGTAACATCATACATTTCTGTAATCAAGTTTGTATTACGCTGACTACATCGTGTTTTTTTAATTGACTGCAACATTTATAACAAAATCGAAGTAAAAAAAATACAAACAAACACATTTGATATATAAAAGTTAGGCTTTTTATTGTAAATCATTCTGTGTAGTGCAAGGAACCTCCGAATTTGATACACAATTTATTCTAGAAAGAAGTACGAAAGGAGAAATGTATTAATAGCGAACGAAGTATTATCCCATGAGATGTAAAGTAAATTGCATGAATTAGTACAAGTACAAATGTTGTTTGCACTTGTAATTATTCCTTCGGTCATGACAAATCAGTTTTAATTTTTATTTTCAATTTTTAAAAAATGCTTTCAGAAGATTTCCCCATGTTTTTTTTTTCTTTTTCTTTTTTAAAATTATTTTTAAATAATAAACCAAAGTTACGAAAGCTATTTCACATGTTAAGTTATAAAAGACCTATTCACACTAAGAAAGGTACCTCCTTTTGTATATTAGCCTCTTTATTATATTTCCTAAAAAGTATGTATCACATATGATTTACTTTATTGAAGATCATTGTTCCATGCGTTCACGAATGGCTTAAGTAGGTGCATTATTTTATTAGAATTTTAAATAAGGATATATTTTTCTTTTTCCTGGTTTGATCAAGAGACCAATCATTCCCCACCCGAATATCATACGTGAAGGAAAAGAACTTGTGGTTTGCTTTCAGTAGACATAAAAGAGTACATTTTTCTAGGACAACACTGAGTGTCATACATACGTGTTGTATTGTTTTTTCAAGATTTGATTCTTTATTATTATCTATATCTAGTATTTGGCGAAAAAACTATTTTTGTAATCTTTGGATTTTAAAATTTTAATATATGTTTCAATATTTTTTTCAAGTCGATATTGGAAACGGAGTATGTACCTTAAATATTTATAATTATCGAAATAGAACATCTATTTCATCAGGTAAAAAAAATATATCCGCGTGGATTATTGTATATCATAAAATTTTGTTTTAATTTTGTTGCAGTTTTTTTCAAGTATTAAAAATAATAAACAAAGTTTTAAAACTATGGATAAATAAAAAAATATAAGAAAGGAAAAAGAATTGTTGTAAAATAATTTTTTAAGGAGCTTTCCATTTAGACATTTTATTACATGTTTCAAAGCTGCTCTCTAAACACAGCAAAAAGTTACGTAGTAATAGCAAAGGGCTGTTTTTTGTTTTTGTTCTTCTTTTTTTTTGTTTAGATAACTGTGGGGAAAAAAGACTTTATTAGAAAAATAATATTTAAATTTGAATTTGACAAGAATCTACCTTATTAATAGATGCTACAGATTTGTAAGAGTCAAAAAATGAAACAAAAATCTCAAATAATTTAAACTCAATTTTTTTTTTCGTATAAATCATCTAGTTTTTTTCTTCAAATTTGTATTGATTTTCATTGATGTATGTAAACGTGGGAAAAGACGTTACTATTTTGAATCGTATTTGTCTCAATATTAGTTGGATATTTTATCGTATCTTAAAAATCATAAATCGCAATGGTACAGTTTAGTATTTATAAAAGCCTTGTCAATTACCAATATCTGTTACAGAAGATCCTTGACATATTAGATTATCCAATGTTAAGAACGTGATTGTTTTCCATGTTTCCACAGGCAACCTAATTCGCGTCTAAATTTCGGATAGGACAAACAAGATTTTGTATGTAATTTCTCTTGCAAACGTAGTAATTAGGATGTTCTTATCCTTACGTCAATTTGATGATTATATTAACTTATGCTTGTCTCTCATTTCCAAGTTTTATTATTCCCTTTTTTAATACAATTATACCCATTTCTACTTTACTCCCTTATGTTTCAAAGTTACAGATTGAACTTATATATATATTTATTTATTTTTTTTTAATTTATTTTTTTATTTTTTAAAATTTTTTTTAGGTTTTTAAGTTCCAGATACGTATATTGCATTTTTACTTTGTGCATGTGGTTGATTGCATTTTTATAGAAATGTCTGTTGTTATCAGTTTGAAACTGTTACATTTATAAGTGTAATTGTAAAATATCTCAAAATGTTCTTACAAACATTCAGGGTTACTAAATCCTAGAATTACTGCTTTAGTAAAAATTAATGACATAATATTAAATGTTATTCTTTTTTAATGAACCTCACTTGCCTTTAAGAGATGATAAATAAAATATGTTAACAGATTTTGAAAAGGGGGGGAAAATGTCATTCGATAATTAAAACGACACTATATGCTGTAAAGTTTGCATATGCTTTAAACATGTGTTTTGTTTTGTTTTTTTATTTTTTTATTTTTTTAAAAATTTATAAACGAATATTTTTTTTTCTATAAATAACAACAGTTAAAAAACCAAAGACTTGAGACTTTAGACTCCCTGAATGAGTCTCTGTTTAATACTTAACACTAACGAGTGCACTTTCCTACCAGTCCCAGTTTTACTAGCTCTCTGACCTTAATAAAATGAAGACCACTTCACACAGTGGAGACATTTTTAAAAAAATGTTTCTCAACACTTATATTCACACCATCGAGTAAAGAGAGAGAGAGAGAGAGATAGAGACAGACAGAGAGAGACAGAGACAAAGGGTGAGAAACAGATAGAGATAGAGACAGGCAGAGAGATTTAGAAAGAGACAGAGAGAGACAGAGTGAAAGAGAGAGAGCGAGGTGAACATTTAGCATTCATCAATAGAGATGTGAGATGTTGAGATGTAAAGTAACTAAAAAGAGGCGCGAGAGAGGGGATGAAAGTAAGACATTAAAAGAAAAAGGTTAGTAATGTGATTTGGGTTATATTGAGAGGGAAGACCTATTGATTGAAGCAATAGTTGGAAAAAATAAATGAGAGAATGTGTGGGAGAAGTAGTTATGAGAGTATAGAAAAGGAGAGAGCAGCGGAGACGGGAAAGAGTCGAGGAGAGATAACCAGAGGAGTTAGTGAAGAAGAAGAAGAACGTATAGAAAGATGACTAAAGAAAAAAAATATAATATAGAAAATGGAGAGAGGGAGGAAATTGGGTGAAAATATGTATAGAGAGAATACTATGTATGTCACAGAAGTAGCAATACTAAGATTTGGAGTAAGAACTCTGTAAGTGAAATAATTACGTATGCAGTTAGTTTTAAAGAATATTGGATACAATTTCATTGGAATTTTTTAAAATACTTTGTTTTTAAAAAATGAATATCATAGTATAGCATTGTTCATCCAATATATCGTATCACTTAAAAAATTCCTTTTTTTAAAACTATCATTGATACCATACAGATTACTTTCAATTTCCAGCTTGTAATCCATGTATAAAGTTAGACTGTCTCATTATCTCTCAACAGCCAATCTAAACTACTTCGATGTTAAATATAATAAGGAAAAAAAGCTTAAGCGATTTAGTTTTCACCGGAATGCATCATTAAAAAAAAACGTTATAAAAACAAACAAAAATAGAAATGAAAAAATATCACTATTTTAAATTAAGTTATATATGTTCGGTTATTTGAGAATTATACAAGCATTATCAGACATTAAATTTACTCGTTTTGTTTGCCATTAATTATACCCTACAATTAGTGAAGGTAGCTAAGTTGCAAAGAAGGAGTAACGCATTTAAATAAGCTTGTCAGACATCGCTAAGCATATTTGTTGCTTTAGATGAGATCCTATATAATAAAAGCCAGTTGTCAGTGCGGTTCTCGGTAGCTTTTGGTCCCTTAAGCTTCTAAAGACTCCTACAGCCAAACACTATCGGGAAAAAATGAAATCTCATTTAAATATTGCATAAAAATACGCTACCGTTAAAAACAAGAAATTTTTGTTGGGGTATCTTAGTCCTCATTCAGAACTTTGTTCCAATCTTGAAGTATATCACTCCTGCTAATCACTACTGTCTCTCCTAGACAACATGCTACCGAACAGATGGCGGAACATTCTTAAAAAGGCTATGTTGCTGGTAAATGATGCTTTCAAAAGATTTTAGATCACAAAAACAATTTTATTTGTATATAAAATATTGCAGAAAACATTGTCTTCAGGTATTTTGATTTTTTAAACAAGTCAGTTTTATCAACATTATTGATGTAACTGAAAGCATTGTCAGCAGGAAATTTCACGTTAAAACCCATATGCATTAAAAAATATATCTCCTTAATTTTAGCATCATTTAAGGGGACATTTTGAAGTTTTTAACCCAAATTTTCGACAGGCTATAATTTTTATATTCTTTCATTATTCATTTGATATTTTGAACTTATTTGGAAACTATATTTTGATTATGATAAAGAGTTTCGTAGAATAAGTAGTGATTACAATATTATATAATTTGTACAAGTTCCTGGTGGGGAAAGTATGCACTGATGACAAAATATTTATATAAAATTAAGAAACAGTTAATTAATAATAAAGCACCCGTTGCAAACAATACAGAAATGCATGTTAACATTTTAAAAAAAAAATTTAGAAGCTAGATAGAGGCTATGGAAAATGAAGAAAGAAAGATTAAGATTCGAATACTTGAGTTACGATTATATACATTTCTTTATTATGATTTTTTAATTTTTATAGATTAACAGAATTTTATAGACCACTAATATATTCTAAAACTGTATTTTAACAATGTTTCCAATGTATAATATAATTCGATTATGTCAGTTGTTTACATATACCACTAATTATACTGCAAATTTAATATTTCTTAAAATAAATGACAACATCTACATTCTCTACTTTGACAACAATTACAACCACTAAAAATTACTTTGCTTTAAAAAAATGAAATGAAAAAACTAAGTGTTGGACTTATGGTAAAGTGCTCATTAACAGTGAGAAGTAAAACGGAAAAGAAATTAAATCCGTCTCGTTGACATCAAAAGCATACATTATTTTGACACTTAAAAAAAAAAAAATTTCATTAGAGACAGGATATTGTTTTGACTTTGAGGCCACTTTGTACTACACACTTCATTTTAGTGGAGGACCGCACAGTGTAAAGGATTGCATTTTTCATTTCAGAAATTAAATGTTCGTTTATTAGGGGGGGGGGGGCCTTTAAGTTTTTATCATTAAATAAATTACAAACAAAAAAAAACTAATAAAGTGTGAAATTAGAACTAAAAATCTATGTGATATATTGTTATTATTTGTGTGATTTTTTCTTCTTTCTTTTTTTATATTTGTTTTTTGTTTTGTTGTTATTTATTTTTTTTATTTATTTATTTTTTTTTTTGTATTTTACTTTTTTTCAAATCATTTTGTTTATAATTATTGCACTAAGTTCATAAAATTGAAATGTCTAGCTGCAAGCGGACTTCTAAAAAATTATAGGCTTGACACAAAAAAAAATATATAAAAATACTGTGAGCAGTATATAGCCCTTCGGGATCACTTGTATTTTTTTTTAAAGGCTATGAAGCATATTTTAACAATAAGAAAACCTCTTTAAACTGGAGTTAAAATTTACTTTAAACTCAAAGTAATAAAATGGTCACTTAATCTGGAAGATGTGTGCAAGGAAATGAATACGAGGGACGAGGGTTGAAATCTCGGTTTAGACAGAAATATGTAATGAGGCCAAAGGATTTCCCTAATTCTAGCCATACCGAATGAGCTCCCGTAATTACTTAGGGAAAAACCTTGAGGGTAACATAGTACCTCATAAACGGGGCATTTGATAGTTGCATCATTGGCTCATTCATAACACGCAATTATCTTCTGTAAACAAGAAGTTTCTTTAAAGATAAGATTCGACGAAGGCTCGCAAATTAAACTAAATGTTTTGATAAAATGCAACAGGTGTAATACGTACAAATGTCTCCACTAAACTACTTCTCTTTCTCAAAGAAAATGGTTTTAAGGGTAAGATACAATATACAAAAAGAAAGAAGGTAGTTAAAATATAAAATAAACAGAGGTACAAAAATAATACGTTAAAAAAAAAACAACAAATTTTAACTTGTTGAAAAAAAAAAATATTAAAACATATAGATCTAAGCTGAAGTACATTTATGTGACTAAAAAGGAGGTGGCGCTTATAGTGCTTTATTTATGCAGTTCACACTTTCTCTCAAGCATAGATCTCTCATGTTTCTAGGATAAGTTGAATCTTCTGCTTTTTTTAGTAAGTTTGTCAACGAATACTTTCTTAACCCTCTAGATGTGTTGATTATCTTCATTATTTGCATCTGCATACTCTTTCTGAAACTTTTATTTCTGCACTCGTGTGCGACTGTTATTTATTCCTGTTTTTTTTTAAATTTGCCTTTCTTCTATTTAGCTCATTGCACCTGCTGTTATCCATTATTTGTCTGCCCGTTTCCAGTTTCCTAGCACTTTTTCGCATGTTGACTGGACTGTTTCATATANATATATATATATATAGCTATATGTGTGTGAATATGCAAATCCCCATTTTATTTTCAAATTGACCATTATGTTCTTATGATCCATTTTATTTCTTTCTTTTTTACAATCATATAAGGTAAAAAGAAATTTAGGGATTTGGGCATTGAATCAAAATTGAATATATAAGATACTATGCCTTTGTCTTTCTCCAAGAAAAATTTCAACAAATTCTGATTTTCAATTATTGCTATCATGAAGATTCAAGTAAATTTCAAGTAAATTTTCAAACAAGAATGGTAAAAAGTCTTTAAGTTGTAGCTCACTAGTTGTAGATTGTGATGGACGTTGTGATGGACGTTAAGATGGATGTTGTGATAGACGTTGTGATGGACGTTAAGATGGACGTTGTGATGAACGTTAAGATGGACGTTGTGATGAACGTTAAGATGGACGTTGTGATGCATACAAATCTTTGAAGGTATGATATTCAAAGAGTACTTCTTCAAGGTTAATGTGTTCGTAAATTTTTCGTCAACTTCGAAGATAATCTTTTATTTTTTTCGAACATTTTTAATGGATCAATACAATAGAAATAAATAGCTGTCCCCCTAATGTCATTAAATCAATCATCTATTTATTTTAGTTATGTATGTAAATTATTGAAGTACGTTTCAGATTTAAACCAAGTAGTTGGAGCATAAGCCCTTTCAACTCTACTAAGTTCGCCTGCCATACTTTTATGTTTTGCAAATTTGAATTTCTTTAAATTTTGTTTTTAATATCTAGTTTGAAACAATTTTCGTTAATAGATGATTTGAGATCTACTTTCAGAATATTAGAAATAATAAAAAGCTTGATCGCTACTCTTTTCAACAAACTTATTTCTTTCAACATCGATCAATCGTTTTGCGCTTAAAGTGGTTTGATAACACGAAAATATCAACCATCTTCTGTACAAGTAGCATCACAAAAAAAAAATTTGTTATTAAAACAGATAGTCCCACAGTTACTGCTCCGACACTTCCCCTATGTTATGTTGATTCCCCTGAATTTATATCTTCTAGAATGGCTAGAATAGCAGAGAAGGATCCAACAACTGTATCGACTGCATGCTTATCGCTTGCCCATCTTGTATCAGAAAGTCATTTCTGAGCTTTTACTGTTGATTCATATTCATATTTATGATCTTTTTTAAGAGTATGTAGATGTGGTAAACTAGACGTAAAGAATGCATACAACCTTTCAGCTGAGCCAAAAAAACAACTGTATATTACTGTGTGCAGAAATTGCTTCGATAGTGACCAAATTCAAAACATGGGCACAACATTGGGTGAAAGTTTTAAGTCTACTCTTAATTCCAGACATCACAGATGCGCCATCGTATGCCTTTCCTCCACAGATTGTGATATCAATGTTTCGCTTTTGTAATGTGCAGTTCCGTTAGAATCTTCTATGCAGATTTGCAGCATTTCTGTTTTCCAAAGTATACAAGCTTATAAATCTTTCATCAACATTTCTTAATTTTAAAACTGAACGTAAGGTGACATTTGATGAATTTTAGATATATTAATGGTTGAATCAATAATTAAAGAAAATAAATGTGAAGATTTAACTTCATATCAATTGCTGCTGATAATTCAGATGCAAATGATTGAATTAAATAGCTTAAATAAATTTCATCTTTCTTTTTAAACTTTACATGGCTGTCCAAAGTGGAATCATAGTTGGTTAATAAACTTAACATTTAATCTACATTTTCCGTATTTCTACAGCTACAATCAATAAAACAATTTTTTTTTATGTGTCCTTTGTTTTTAGCAACGTCACGCCTATCATTAGTTTCAATGCTTCTCTGTTCTTTTCCACTTAGCAAAGCTCCTGACTGACCAAACCAGATATTGCAGTTTTGGAATACTATATTTAGCAAGACAATATTGTCGTACTGAAGTTAAGTTATTGATTAAGAGTTTCGTGTTTAACATTCTTTTTTCTGCTCTAGTTACACCTTTTTAGTGTTCATTAAGGGCGTCTTAAGGGGGGCGCCATTTTAGACCCAACAGGGGCGCGGGGGGGGGGGGGGGGGGGGCGACGCGCCCCTCCTGCCCTACAGCTAAATCCGCCACAGCAAATTACCAGTGCTATGGTTTGATTAAAATATTTATAATGCTTTTATAGCTGCAATAAACTACAAAATAGCCCGGGAAAAAGTGGTATTATATTTATTTTATTTTTTTATGGCAAACTAGGAATCAGGCTATTGATCCGGGGGGAGGGGAATTTAACTTGATAAATCCTTTCAAATTAAATTCGATGATGGGTTTCAGATAGTGAAAATCAATTATTGCTTACAAAAAACGATAATCGGATGTCCAATTATCGCTTAACAACATAAGCATCTAGTTTACACAAAAAATAAAATTATTGCTGTAATGTTTATAAAAGAAAACAAAATGTTATTAGGCCTAAGGATCCCAAAACCAAACTGAGGAAGAAGTAAAATCCATTAATGTGTCGGTCTTGATTATTAATGACATAACAGTGTTTAATTATCAAGTTCGAGTAATGTCGAAAAAAAATGAATAAGGTCTTAAAATATATACGAAAACAAAAATTGTGGTCCATGGCATAAAAGGAAAACCTTTTGCATTTGGATATCTTACAATAGGCTATCAATTTTTAATCGTTAAGTTTGTTTAAGAACCAACATATTTCCCAGGGTCTTACAGTAAAATTAAGTTTAAAAATGATCATATATGAAAAAAAATATGTCTGTACCCCCTTTCCTTTTATTTTTAAAAATTATTTAATCCCCTTTATTACCATACAGAGAGTGTACTCAACAAACTCTTAAGTGTCTGGGCTATCGTGTGATTGGTGTAGAATGACATACCGGAAAAAAAAAAGATACGCACATTCCTCGATGTATATATATGTGTAAGAGTAATAAGAAGTTATCTAATTTAAGAAAAAGGGCTCGAGTGAAAAGGAGGAATTTTACTTGGTGTTCATTCTTTAAATGCTTATGAGTTGACATCATCCTCATAAAGTGTTCATCATTTTTACATTCTAACGATATAAAGTATATAATACTTTGCTAACAATGATTACATTTTTTATTATTTTCTTAATTTCAAGTGAAGGTATTGTATGACTTAATACTATATTCAGTTGTATATATACTATTTATACACTATATATATCCATAATGTATCTTAAATTCAATTTGAAAAAAAAAATTAGGGAAAAGAAAATTATTAATTTTTATTAAAATTTGTACTAAGATATATTTATGAAAATAATATAATTTATTATTTTTGAAAGAATATATATATATATATATATATATATATATATATATGATATATATATATGATTATTGATTTTCAACCTTGATATGTAAACTCTCTAAACAATTAATAATACTTTTTTGAAAATTACATTTAAGTACTTACAGCATGGGAAATACAACACAGTTGGGAATATAATGGACGATCATTTAAGCTGGTGAATATTTCAAAAACTTGGCATGAGGCAAAGGTATTGATTATATTTTTCATTGTCGATAACTATCATTTTTTTTAGCATTCCAAATAAAAATATCCTGAACAATTCAATACCAGTGTTTTGTGGTTGTTGTCACTTACTCATCACTAATTCTCCAACTCGCTGTGTAGGTAGGAGCATGAAATTTAGAGACATTTTCGGTACCCTCTCGCGACAAAAAGATGAGAAAAAAAATTCCCGCTCAAGTGGAGTTTTGGGCCTAAAGACGTTTATTCTCCTTGGCTAATAAAAAATTGAAAATAACTAATTTTCTTATTTCACGTGTAAGTAGAAGCATGAAACTTTGGGAAGTCGAGAAGTACACATCGGCAATGAAAACAAAAAACAACAACAAAAAGTATTTACTATCTCTTGCTGGAGAATTTCTCTTCTTAAAAAAAGTTTGTTTTTTTCTAATACTAAGAAACTCATCATTACTACTCCAAAATTCCGTTTAGTTAAAAGCATGAAAGTTTTAGAATCTGTTGAGCGAACTCTCCAGACGATAATTAAAATCACATACATCTGGGCCTGGGTCTTATTTAAAACGTTTTTTTTTTTTCTTATTTGGGCTATGAAAAATTAAAACCCCCCTCATTCACCTATATCCCGTGTAGGAAGAAGTATGAAACTTTAGAAAAATGTTTAGTACACTTGATCAATACTATAAGGTGAGACAAAATTTTTAATTATTTCAAACTGGGGGC
>MUZC01002103.1:67281-88764 GCA_002072015.1 Radix auricularia | reverse complement strand
GGGGGGGGGGGGGGGGGGGGGGGGGCAGACGTATATATACTCTTATACAAAAAACTAAATTATCACTAATTGTCAGACTCCCGTGTAGGTAGAAGATTGACCTTTGAGAAGTTTTGAGAATACTCTAGGAACGATAATTATTGGAAGATTTAAGAAAAAATAGTTCCAACTCATTTAAGGCCGGGGGCACAAATGTAGTTTCTTCCTTATCTATGGTAATAAAAGGCCAAGCCCTCCCTCCCTCAATCACTCACATATCAATCATTCTCAAGCTTCCCGTGAAGATTGAAACAAGAAACGTTGGTAAGTTATTGAGTAAACCCTTGTCTTGATATCGGGCAAAAAGGTCTTTGAATTCCCACTCATTAAGATTTGGGGGCCATCTTTTTTTTTTCTTTTATGAGCTACAAAACTCATCACTAGTTCTCAACTTTGCCGTGTATCGAAAAGCATGAAACTTTGGTACGTTGTCGACTACACTCGACGCTGGTAACTGACGAAACAAATAGAGCATTGTAACTCACTGGGTTTGGGGCCTAAATTTAGTTAACTTTTCCTTAATTGTTCATTATATAAAACAAATTCGTCATTTAATCTCCTAATTACATTGCTGATATGAGCATAAAAATTTGGAAACTTATGAAGTACACTGTCACAAAAATAACATACTGGTTACTATATATATTAATATATTTGCAATTAACTTTTAATTAGCTTCATAAAAACTGATTAATCATTTATTCTCCTATGTCTGTGTTGGTAGAACAATGAAGCATATTTTCCATTATCTATATATATAAAAATGAAAATATGTCTGTGTGTGTGTGTGTGTGTGTGTGTGTGTGTGCTTGTCCGTGGTAACTGACCAAACTATTCATCCGATCGTCATGAAAATGTTTAAGACTGTTGAGTACCCTCACGGAATGGTAACTGGCTACTTTTTTTTCTCAATCTAATACTAAAGGGGCGCCGGGGGCCCCAAATGTGAATTTTTGCTAATATGAGCTATATAAAAAATAATTTAATCGCTAACTACTTGCTTTTTTGATTGATCTTAACCAAATTTTCCAATTAAATTCTTGATAGCCATTATTTAAATACCATAGTGCACTAAGTTCCAAATGGCAACTCCTTCGAGGCTGGGGGCCCAAAATACGTGTTTTCTTAAACGTTTATGAATTTTTTCACTATTCAATTATTAAAGGTCTTAACAAATAATGATAAATGTATCCATTATTATCCATCTTAAAAAAAACTGTTGATTTGAACTTTATATATTGCCCTGAATGGGCCCCTTGGGCCCTTAATGTCGTTTTTTGCCTATATAAGCTATATAAAAATTAGTTTAAGTGATAGCTACTTGCTACATTGATGGATCTTAACCAAACTTGGTATATAAATACTTTATAGTCGATATTAAAATGTTATATGGCACTAAACTCCTAATGGCAACTCCTTCGAGGCTGGGGGCCCAAAATACCTGTCCTCTTTAACGTTTAAGATTTTTTTCACTATTCAATTATTGAAGGTCTTGACAAATAATGATAAATGTATCCATTATTATCCATCTTAAAATAAACTGTTGATTTAAACTTTATATATTGCCCTGAATGGGCCCCTGGGGCCATTAATGTCCTTTTTTGCTTATATAAGCTATATAAAAATTAGTTTAAGTGATAGCTACTTGCTACATTGATGGATCTTAACCAAACTTGGTATATAAATACTGGATAGTCAATATTAAAATATTATAGGGCACTAAAGTCCTAATGGCAACTTCTTCAGGTTGTGGGCCCAAAATACCAGTTTTAGTAAACGTTTAAGATTGTATCCCTAAATTTAATTATTAAAATTCTTAACAAATACTGATAAATGTATCTATTATTCGTATTAAAATGAACAGATGTTTTGAACTTTATATCTTCCCTTGAATGGGCCCCTGGGGCCTTTAATCTCATTTTTTTCTAATATGAGCTATAGAAAAATTAGTTTATGCTTTAGTTACTGAGTAAATGAATGGATCTTAACCAAACTTTTTATTAAAAAAAACTATGTATACCATATTAACATAATATAAGGGCAATGAACTTCTTATGTCCTTTTCATCGGGGCCGGGGGGCCCCAAAAGTCTTTTTCTTAATTTTAAAGATATTTTCCCCTTCATTTTTAACAATCTCGATAAATATATTCATAATGAAATGGAATAAAAATAAAAAGATTTTTTAAATTGATATCTTGCACTGAATGTGGCCGAGGGCCCCTAAATATGTTTTTTTCTTCTATATCTATCTCTATATTGTGTGTGTGAGTGTATGTCGTTTAAATCTGACTAAAACATGTATCCCATCGTCATGAAAATGTTTGTGACCGATGAGTACCCTTCAAGAATGGTAACTGCTACTTTTTTTCTCTATTTAACACTATAGGGGCGCCGGGGGCCGATAATGTCATTTTTTTTGGCTAAAATTAGCTATACAAAAATTAGTTTAAGCGCTAACTACTTGCTATATTGATGGATCTTAACCAAGTTTTGCAATTATATTCTTGATAGCCAATATTAAAATACCATAGAGCCCTTAACCCCTAATAGCAGCCCAATTCGTGCTGGTGTATAGCTTACTAAACCATGTATTCGGTCGTAATGACACTTTTGCAGACTATAGCGTGCACTCCCAGGAAGTTAACAGGTAATTTTCTTCGTCAATTAAACAAACATGGGGCGCCGGTGGCCCATAATGACATTTTTTGCTTATATGAGCAATAGAAAAATAGGTTAAGTACTAGCTACTTGGTAAATTGATGGATATTAACCAAATTTTGTTAAAAAAAGCTTGATAGCCAATATTAAAATACTATAAGGTCCTGAATTTTTAATGACCATTTCTTCGGGGCTGGGGGTGCCAATAGTCTTTTTTAGGGGGGGTGATTAATGTTTAAGAGATTTTGTCAATTCAATATTTAATCAATATTTAATATCCATTATCATGCAAATTGAAATGAACATCGTTTTTAACTTTCCATCTGGCTTTAAATGAGCCCCATCATGTCTTTCTTTTCTTTAATTAAGTTTATGCGTTAGGTTTTGTGTAAAAGAATTGATTTTAATTAAAATTTGTTAACAAAATCTTGGTAGCCCATATTAAAATGCCTGTTTTTGGTATATGCTTAAGATATATTCCCCATTCAATTTTTAACAATCTATAGGAATATATATTAATGATGAAACTGAATAAAAATGAACAGCTTTTTGAAATTGACATCTTGCGCAGAATGGGCACAGGGGCCCCTAAATGTCGTTTTTTCCTTTATATTACCTTTACAAAAATTAGTGTTAGTATAGGTTACTAAGAAAATAACGGATCTTGCCAATTTTAGTACATAAAAACTTAAGAGTTTATAAATATTTTTCTATAAGTAACTGAACTCTTAATGTCAATTCCCTCGGGCAGGCATACCGAAATGTTTTTGTAATGTGCGTTAATAATTTAATTCCCCAATCAATTTTACACGATATAGAGAAACAAAGCTTGAGTACAATGGCGATTAAAAAAATAATAAATCATCACTTATTTTAGAGCCCGGCCCCTTAATTTCGTTTTTTTTTGCTTTATTTTTTTTCAAAGCTATATATATATATATATATATAGATAGATTTATTTATCCATTTGCTCGGAAACTTGGACTTTTTTGCACACTTCCGTGTAGGTTTTTGGCATAGTAGTTTTTAAAACAGATCACGCATTGGATTCTTAAATAGTCATTTTTACTGAGATCGTTTTAAGCTTTATATCTTGTCGTTAATGGGCCCTGGGGCTCTTAATGTCTTTTTTTTTGTCTTATAAAAATTCAAGAGTCTATAAATAATTACTCTAGGAAACTGAACTCTTTATGTTCATTCCTTCGGGTAGGCGGCCCAAAATGTTTTTGTAATGCACGTTAATAATTTGATTCTCCAAAGCAATTTTACACAATATTGAGAAACATAGCTTGAGTACAAAGTAGCACTTATTTTAGAGCCTAGCCCTTTAAAGTCGTTTTTTAAAAGCTTTTAAAATATTATTTTATTTATCTGTTTGCCATGATCTTTTGACTTTTTTTCGCACTTCAGTGTAGGTTTCTGGCATAATTGTTTTTAAAACATATCACTCATAGGATTCTTAAATAGTCATTTTTACTGAGATCTTTGCAACGCACGACCAGGTCTGCTAGTATAATAATAAAGCACAAAAAAGTTGGGTTCCCATAAATTGAAATAATTTTAAATAGAAAAAGATTGCAATGTGTCGTGTAAAATTCCAATTCTGATTTCATTTTTCTAGTTATTTCTTAATATTTTTGTGACGTATAGGAATGCAGATATTTCAATAAGTTCATTCTTGCATAGGAATGCAAGGTCACAAATAGGCCTATTTAGAATTTGTTTATCACTTTCAGTTGAAATTTGAACTTTTTTGACATGTTATGTTCCGTATTCGTTAAGTTTAAAAAGTAATACATTAAATAAGAAACGGTTCATTTTCCTCTTTAGCTAGATTTCCTTTTTCATGAACAAACTGTTTCATACATTATCACAAACTATCACAATTTCTGGAATTACACTATCTTTAACATTTCCTCTTAATAAATAGATGATAATTTAACATTTTATTTATAATATTTTAAGGGATTCATGCAAACATTAGGGCATCAGTATTATATCATATATAACATTTTGGGCCATTTAATCATTTGCGGCCCCTGGCTTTAGCCTCTTAATCCGCCAAAGCAACCTATATGTAATCAAGGAAATGACGTACGACTTGTTCAATAAGACTCAAAATTAAGGATATTTTGTGCTCACTATCGTTTATTCCTTTAAAAATACTAACGATTTTCAGAAAAGGCTGCGCTTTTCATATGCCCAAATATTCCGCCCTCTTTATGTGTGAAGCTTTTGTTTATCCGCCTTAAAAGCATTCCTAGCTACAAAACTGTTGTCACAGGATGACCGCTTCTGACACCAATTATGTAACAGTCTGAGGTCCCGTTTCTCAATTTCTCGTGATTGACCTATTAAGCGTTCTTTAGTGGGCTTGTAAAACAATCTCATCTCACATACAATAATTCAGTGCATCCATTGAAGGCAGGAATTAAACTCTTTAATAACAAAACATTTAATATCTATATACAAGTATGTGACAATGTGCGAAAGTAATCTCTAGAATTCAAATAGTTTTAATCATCTCTCTCAACTTCTCAAATTCTAACTTCTAAATCTGTCCGAATCCCTGTCTCCGTGTTCTCCCTCAGTGACCCTACACACTCCTGGCCTCGACATTGGCCTTCATTTGACCCTTACTGCATTGCTTTCATAGCAAATCTCTCACGTGACAACTGTATTTTTTTTTCAAAATTATTTGAATTTAAAGTTATTACGCTTCTTTTATGCAGAAGATCATCGCGCCCTACGCTTATTCCTGGTAGAAGGAGTGTTGCTTTCCTTATTTAATAATATACTTGCCATACATGTTACATTTTTTAACAAAGCGCTAAAATATCTCTTCAAACAAAGCTAATTTATTGTATTTTATACACATATAAATACAACTTCATATTTTTTATTGTAATTTTTAGCGCATTTTCGAGAAGTCGAATGCGCTATTGCACCCGTTTTGTCCGTCCGTCCGTCTGTCATCACCCTAGATCTCAGCATCCATAAGTCCTAGACCCATGATGTATATATGTTTTTTGTATTTCCTGACCTGCCATTTGTGCATCAACACGCAGTTACTCGATCCGTTAAAAAAACCCGTTAAAACTACCAAAAAACATTGCGAATCGAGAGGTAACACTGGCGCAGGCAACGGCCGCCATTGCCGGAAGTCTTAGTATTATCAAAAGTATTAGGTGTTTTTTTTTTGGCGTCATTAGAATATGTGTAAAAGTTTAGAGAGTTTTACGTCATCATTTGTGGTGACTTTAATCAAGATCTTAGCGGCCCAGGGGCAGAAATTGAAATTTTTTTCGAAACAAGCTTTAACATTCAACTACTTTCACCAAGATTGGCAACTACGATCTATCAAACAACAATTGACGGAGTATTTGGTCGATTAGCTGATTACGATTTAGAATGTTTCATTTATGAGTCATATTTCAGTGACCACAAACCACTTGTAGTTAGATTAAAGAGAAAATAAAAAAATTAAAATGTAAAGAAATGACTTTTAAATTAAAAAAAATTCAGGTATATTCATTACACAAGAAAATTCATAAAAATATGTCTAAAATCTAAACACAATTCCTGATAACTACATAATTCTGATATCTAACATAAGTACTGTTACATAATACGAAAATGCGCTAACACGTCCTGAGATCCAAAAAAGACCAGGCTTAACATGATTTTTTTTATTTGTATGTTAAAAAATAAATGAATCAATTAAAAGAAAAAAATATATCAATTAAATAAATGTAATAGATCTCTGAAATACATATTTTTTCAAATTAATAAATAATTTTTTAAAAATATCTCTTATTATAAACATACTTATAAGCGATTCTAAAAGATTTTAAACGATGTTTTGCGTTGTATTTTCAGGCACAATGTGCAAGAGAAGGAACTGTGTTAGCTCAGATTGATTCTTTGGTACAAATCGACGCGATTGCCCCACATCTTACAAAGTCTGGTAATAATGTATAATTAAAATTCTCATTCATTCTTAGAATGATAAATAATGTTATTTTATAAAACGTTAGTTTTATTTTAATGATGCACCTTATTATTTATCATGACATATAATGTGGTACTTTTCCTTAACAATAGCTTGGGTCGGAGCTTACATTTCTCACTTGACAGAGAAATTTGTATGGTTATCAAATGATGAACCGGTGAATGTATATTCTGATATCTGGGGGTATGCTCAGCCAGATAATAATGAAGATTGTGCGCTAATGGACACAGATGGCCGTTTACATGACTACCCATGTCATAAACGATATAATTTTATATGCATGACAATCTCAAAAGGTACGTCTGTTTTGTCGTTTAATTATATATAGATATACCTAAAGATAGATATACTTTAGTCTAGTTTAGCTGTAGTATTTTATTTTTCAGACATTAAAAAATAAGTTATTTTGTTTCATTAACAAACATACGAGTATTTGTAAAAAAAAACAAAAACGCACGTTATTTGTTTTCATTTTGCTCCTCAACAAAATAGAGTATCTATACTAAAGAAAGAGAAAGTCCTGACTGACTAACTCACATACTGACTCACTGATTCATCACTAATTCTCCAACTTTACATGTCGGTATAAGCATACAACTTTGGGAAGTTGTTGGATACCCTCTCACGACGAAAATTGGCGAAAATATTTTTTTTAAATACTCGCTCATGTGGGGCCCGGGACCCAAAACCAATTTTCTCCTTTTATGGGCTCTATAAAAATTAAAAATCACCTATTTTCCTATTTCCCATGTAGAAAGAAATATGAAACTTTGGAAAAAATTTTAGTACATATTCCCAACGATAATTTGAAAACAAAGTTAAATGTCCCACTCATGGGGGCCCAGGTGCCCAAAAATAGTATTTCCTAATTTAAAAACCGACTAATGCTTCAATTTTCCGTGTAGGTAGGGGCATGAAATTTTGGGAAAATGTTAAGTACCATCTCACGACGAAAGTCGGAGTAAAAAAAATTGAAATACACACTCATGGAGGCCGGGCTGTAAAAACGTTTTTTTTTTCTTCTTAAATTGAAATTTATAAAAATTTAAAATTTACGATTCTCTTATTTCCCGTGTAGGTAGACACATAAAACGTTGGGGGAGTTGCTAAATTCACATTCGCGATGGTAGCAGGTTGAAAATATTTCAAATATCCTTTACTGTGGACCGATGGCCCAAATGTAGTTTTTTTTCCAAATATATACTATATAAGAAATGAAAATCACTAATTTTTCCATTTCCTCCTGTAGGTAGAAGCATGAAACTTTCGGAAGTGGTTGAATACAATCTCCCGAAAAAAATTTGCACACAAAAAAAGAATGTTAAAATTCCCTCTTATTGGGGACCGGGGGCCAAAATATAGTTTTTCTTATCTTAAAAACCGACTCATCACTAATTCTCCTATTTTCAGTGTATGCAAGTGAATGAAACTTTGAGAAATTGTTAATTATCCTCTCACGATGAAAGTCGATGTAAAAGAATTATAAATACACACTCATGGCAGCCGGGACTCCAAAAACATTTTTTCTCAAGTGAAATTTATAAAAATTGAAAATCTATAATTCTCTTATTTACCGTGTAGGTAGACAAGGAAAAATAATTATGTAAATTACAAAAATTTCCACTTAGGGGTGGCCGGGGACCAAAAAGTTTTTTTTTCACCTAAAATGGGCTATATGAAAGTGAATCAACGCTAATTCTCCAAGTTTTTGTGTAGGTAGAAACATAAAACTTTAGAAGTTGTTGAGTACTCACTCTTCCCGCGAAGGTAAGTTTAAATCCCCTCTCACTAGGGTGACGATTGTCGAATAAAAAAGACGCATTATGTAATTTCAAAGTTATTATGTACGTAGAAGCCTGAACGGTTGAAGTTAATATATTGAGTATATCCATCTTGATTTAGATTAAAATAAATCGGTGTTTTGAATTGGTGTTACGCGACTTCTCAACGCAAACTGTAATCCTAATTTCCGCTGCAAAGCGCGGGGAAATTGTTGGTCTACCATAAAAGACTCATGACTTTATCGTCTTTGTTTATTCAAATTAAATATGTTATTTAACTTATTTTTATTGTTAACTATGTTTTAAAAATAACCCAAGAAAAACAATCAATAGCCTTTTTTTTAAACTACTTCCCTTGAAATTTACAGTTTAATGACGTCATAATCTTTATTTTTAGCTGTAACAAAATTATTAATTAATTAATCGGTAAATTTCACAAGTTAACGATTAAATTTAATGTAATCGATAACAGCTCTAATAAAAATACAATAAAATTCTAAGATTTAATTTCTCCTAAAACAATTTTGAACGGAAAGAAGACTGTAATTTAATTTCCTGCATATAAAATTGTCTACTAATTTTAATCTTATATTTAATTATTAACAATAATCGTCAACCACGAAAAAAATATATTTATAAATAGTAGGTAGTAATAAACAAACTTTTATATTATTCACTCTATGGGTAGTAATAAACAATCTGAGATATTAATCAAACTATTACGGGCATAGCGTGTACGTTCGAACACTGCATACCCAAAAGAAAATGTAAAGTTTCCAAAACTCAATCGGAATTTATTGTTAACTCCCAGTTCAAATTAGGAACGATGTTTTATTTGCATTGTGACCAATGCAAGAAATCAATGTTTATAAAGATATAATTTTATTAAGAGTATTTTAAAAGTCAAAAGGGACATTTTTGAGTACTCATCTGATGTAATATCTATAAAGTAGTTTCTGTTTTAGAACTGATGCATATATGGTGTAGACACCAACATATATATATATATATATATATATCTAGTTGTCTAGGTTATCTTAACTATATAATTACACTTTTCTCAAGCCCTCAATATTACAATTAATTAATTGAACTATTAGTGTTTAACCAGAACGACACTACACATACCACAATATCTAAGCATGTATAAATAATGACGCACATCATCTCTGTACAAAGCCGAGAAGCGATTTAAAGAATGAAAAATATAAAACAAAATTGAATGAATTAACACCCATATATAATTAGACATGCCGATAATAATTGCGTATGACCCAACTTCCCTCTTGTCAGTGAGTGTGGCCATGAGATGAATGGCTGTTACGCCTATGTCACCGCTTTGACGTCTGGCGTATCATCCACTAATATTTTTGTAAGATTCTCTTCCCGGAGGTTATACCGGGGTCAAGCCAGAGCTATGTAGAATGATTGACAGCTTGGTGGTCTTCACTGCAATGACCTTCTGTCTAAATGCTTCTCCCATTTAGAGATGGGGTCGACTTTCCCCCTTTCATCAAAACCAGCACATCAATTGCCTGATCTGCTCTATGTTGGCTAGTACGGCTATTACTTAATAATACTTACTAACTGAAAACCTCAATAGCGAATACCTTAACTATCACTACACAACAATCAATATATATATATATACTACGAATAAAAAGCATTTAACCGTAACAAATACAAAATACATTTGTACTAATCTAACTATTCAAACCCGGAAAAAGATTTCTCAGCTAGCTTAAAGTCTAATTCAACAGTCTAACACATCAATTCGGTGGTTTTTACTGTGATTTTCTGAGAGAGAGAGAGAAAATTCTTAAGGGTTTGGCACCACATATAAGGACCCCTGATCATGCCATGGTTGAGTTTGACCTACATTTCTATCAGTTACTATAGGCTATTCCTCTGGGATGGCGTGGGTCAGCTTTCAACTCTTATTTCAATTGGTTAGACATCATGTAACGATTCCTCGGCACATGCTCGCAAGCATACATTTAGGTATTATCAGGCATCAAACATGTGATCACATGTGACTAAGTAGTTGAAGCGTCCTAAAAAATAAGTCATGTCCAATCTTCAGATTATTATTCAGAATGTTTGTCTATCCGCAAAAATTTTAAAATTGTTATGGTTTTAAAACAATATTCTTAGGTACTCAACAGTTTCCTTAGTCAGTGCTAGGAATCGGTTTCAACACCGATTGTAGTAAATGTGACAAAGTGAGCTAAAATTGGAGTATAATTAAACGAAAACGTTTAAATTTCAAATGATAAGGCGCAAATTAAATTGATCATGCAGTGATTTAATAAATTCAGAATTTATTTTTCAAATTTTTTTTTTATTCTTTTGTTTTCAGCTTTTTCTTGTTTCTCTGTTTATTTTTACACATGAAAAAGTTTACCTTAAGTGTTAGTAAAATAATTTAGTTTGCAATTCAAAATTACACAGTATTATATGAACATTCCAAATAACTTTTCACTAAATCCCGTTTTAAATTTTTTATTAAGGTTGTATCTTGGTACAGACTTTTTGACATGTGATTAAATGATTCTTTTTTTTCTTAAAGAATAACAAACTTTTTATTTATGTACGTTTTTAAATGTATTTTAATATTATTTAAATGGTCGAATTAAATAATACGTATCATCAGGGGCGGATTCAGACTGCACGGGGCCCCGGGCTGCAATCAAACGGGGGCCTTATCCAGCAAGCGTGCCTTAAAATAAAATGATTGTTAACAGCTAACATATGACTGTAACTAAATATTAATAATGAAAAAAATATAAACGAACATGAAGAAATAACTGTATGTAGTGTTTGCGGTATGTAACAAATGAGTGTGAAAAGAAAAATCTAACTTTCCACTCCTGGGAATCGAAAACGACACCGGTTGCATCACGCGCTAGCGTTCACTCCACACGGCCAGTGGAGCTTGGCTAGAAAGAGAATTTTTTTAAAAAATGAACTATATTTTATACTATGTTCTCTAAGTGAGCTTATTAAATCACGATTTATCGATTATTAAGACTGAATACAATCAGTTGCATGGATAATATTTAAAAATTTATTATTATTTAAAGGGTTCGTGCAAACATTTTTACACTTTTATTATAATTTATAAAAAGTTTGGGGGCCCCAAAACATTTGGGGGCCCCTGGCTTTAGCCCGCTTAGCCCCCCCCCCCTTAATCCGCCATAGCGTATCATATTGTAATACATTATTTTAAATTATGAAATTTAATATACTTGAACATTTTCATATGTTATAAATACTCACAATTTCAGGAAACTCAATATGCATCGGGTTGTACCAAACTTTATTAAATGGACGATGTTTTATTTTAGATACTAGACAAGTCACATGGCATGAAGCAAAGGTAATTTATTCCAGTAATGGATTTCTGTTGATTGTATATAAGCTAAAAACTTGTCAGGTCTCTGATTGACAAGAGTGCATACTACAAAATGCAGAAGAGTACAATTAGGTGGGTTATTGTATTAAAAGTAATTTCAAATGCATTTTAATAACCATAAAATTATGAAATTGACTACACGGTTGTGTTTTTATACTGAAATTTTTATTAAACAGTCGTATGCCTTAAGGCAAAACTTATGACCATGCTAATCTACTAATTTAATCACTTCATTGGCTAACTAAAAAAGCCTTAGTTGATTTCAAACTTGCTTTAAACTCCAGCCAAAACTTTTTTCTCACTCATCCCCTTCCTGTCCTACTGAACTTCTGTCGGTTTGTTTTCACTCTTCTGTAGACAAACGCGTTATATTTACATTTCATACAAAACCCTGCTTGATAGTGGTAACAATTTATCCTTTGAACACTACTTAATTTTTTTCTATAGGCAGTCATGGTCTAAACACGGAATTATTATTATATTATTATTATTACACGACAAAAGTAACACAAAATTTCAAACATATATATAAATATCATTCTCATTATGGTTCAACCTTGCCGGAAAACAAGTAGCAATATAAAAAAACTTAGCTGCTGTAAAATTTAAAGTGTCAATAATTTATATTCGTTTTATTTGTGTATTGTATATCCGTTGAAAAAAGGCTATTTGCTGAAACGTTCGCTGTTTTGTTACGTCCTGACAGGCTAATCCTTACCCTGTTTACGTCTTTTCCATTAACTTTCAATAAGCTTTTAGGTGGGGGGGGGGGTTCAATCAAAGCATTGTTACGTCATATTGGAGAGCAGGGTCAAAGTTTTGTGACAAGTGGGAAGGGGTAGGAGTAATATCGTCAAAATCGCTTGGCGTCATTCACGGACGACTAAAAAAGTTATAAAATATAACAATACAAGCAATGAAATCGACATCTCGTTATGTTTTTATCATGGCTGAGATAACGATAGGCATAAGTAAAACTTCTACTAATTTAAAGAAATGGAAATATCAATCACACGGGTATATTTTAGCAATGTCGAACGTTTGGTTTGAATAAAATATTAATTAGTTTTAAATGATTAATAGTTCAGAATTTTCTTTTCATTACATTTTTTAAAAAAAAATAGTGCATATGAGTCTTGACTCTGTCGGATGCCGTATGCAGTCTAAGCGGTTGACGTTACTAGTCTTAGTATTATTGGAATTACATTTTGTGCTCACGTACGCATCTAGTTCATCCATACACAAAATGCCATTTTTAGCGCATTTTCGAGAAGTCGAATTTTCGAGAAGTAGAAATGCGCTATTGTATCTGTTTTGTCCGTCCGTCCGTCTGTCATCATCCTAGACCTCAGCATCCATAAGTCCTAGACCCATGATGTATATATGTTTTTTGTTGTCCTGACCTCCCATTTGTGCATCAACACTCAGTTACTCGATCCGACCTCTTGTAGTGGCAGTAGAGCTCCTGGAAGTATGAAAGTCGTAGACCCATGAAGTATATATGTTTTTAGAACCATGATGTATATATGTTTTTTGTATGTCCTGACCTGCCATTTGTGTCTTGTAGTTAGATTAAAGAGAAAATTTTTTTTTTTAATGTAAAGAAATGACTTTTAAATAAAAAAAATTTCAGGTATATTCATTACACAAGAAAATTCATAAAAATATGTCTAAAATCTAAACACAATTACTGATAACTACATAATGCTGATATATAACATAAGTACTGATACATAATACGAAAATGCGCTAACACGTCCTGAGTCCAAAAAGGGACCAGGCTTAACATGATTTTTTGAAGACCCGCTCTGCTTGCGTACGTATGATATGGATGGTTCTCTTGACTTCGCAACACGGCTGTTCTTTCGTGTTGTTCTGATTTCTTCATGATGTAGTTTTTGTCTGTTCTTTACCCCCTTTAATTTTGTTGCACTAATTATAAAAAAATCTGCTGTGTATTCTACGCCACGAGAATCTAGTTAAATATAGTTCAGTTAAAATATATTAATTCTGAAAAATTGCACGTCAAAAAGGTTTATAATACAGAACTTTAATGAAACATTTCCTTAATAAAAAAAACATTGTTTATAAGATTCTTGAACTATAAAGTAAATCTCAAGGAAAGAATGTATTTTAATTTAATACTCTAAGATTTTTTTTTAATTTATCCATTTTATAAAGCAAAATACAACTTTTGATGGTTCAGAAAGGTATACACTTACGTGGTAACAAGAATTCTATCGCATCATT
Organism: Radix auricularia; assembly: GCA_002072015.1. Classification (NCBI taxonomy): domain Eukaryota; kingdom Metazoa; phylum Mollusca; class Gastropoda; family Lymnaeidae; genus Radix; species Radix auricularia. The sequence continues at coordinate 74,608 of MUZC01002103.1, read as the reverse complement.
ATAAATGGGAAAAAAAAATATTTCCTCGGCTCCAAATGAATTCCAGGAATATATTGTTTTCTCCTTTACAGCAACCTGTGATAGTTTCAGTCATGATACAATTTTGATGAATGCTTGTGGCTATTAATGTTATTATATTTTGTACACCCATTAGTACATTTAAATTAATCAGAACCAGGGAAATTGCTATAATATTCATGTTTAGAATAAGTGGTGACATTCCTAAGGGCAATCATCAAAATCATTATTCTCCAATAATGTTTTGCACTAAAAGCATTAACGCAATTTAGAATTTTACTTCTCCTTGTGTTATCTTATATTATATGTTACAGACATCTATGGTTTCTGTTTAGTCATGCATTCTTTCAGAGTTTGTTTTAAATGATGATAAAATGTTGGATTTACTGGTTTCTTAAGGCAACCCATGCTAAGCTCGAATTCCGTAAAGGAATAAAGAAAACGTGTATGTATTTCTTCTTTTTAAAGTAAACTAAGGTTGTGCACTTTATCAAATGCTTTTGAGAAATCTAATAATATTAAATCTATTTTATTATTATTGTCTAATACTTCTGATAGTCAATATATTAGTCTAATTAATTATTTTGCAAGCGATCTATTTTTTTTTCTAATGCAGTGTTTATGTGGGCATGGGGCATTATATTTGTCAAGTGGCTAACTATTCTAATAATTACAATCAGTTATAGTTATATATACAGGTACTAGTAATTGCACATGTCTGTAATTAGTTGTGTCTGATTGATCATGTTTTAAATGAGTGGCGCTACGTTGGCTAAGTTCCAATCCTGGGGCACTTTACCTTGATTTAGAAAGGCTTGAAAAAGAACAAAAAAATATTGGTGACCGTTCATTGCTTAATTATTTTAGTATTCTGGCAGGAAATTTATCTTGGCCTATAGCTTTGATTTCTTCTTCTTCTTCTTCGTTCTCAATATTGATTTTTGAGTTTTGCGTGCCACGAGTTTTGCGCCAATTGGCCTGTGGTCTCCGACTTCAGCCTGCTGTATTTTCTGGATTTGCTTCCATAGCCTTTGGTCAGCCAAGTCCATCTGCAAGGCAGCAGTTGGTTTTTTTTTTTGGCAAGTGATGCAGCGTTCACATGCCACGGCTAGGGGTTCCACGCATTACCCCGCCGCTTTTCACCCATTTGGGGCTGGGTGGAGCTCGGGGACGCCCTGGGCCTCGGGGATGGCTCCCTGGCTTCCCATGGATTTGAAGCTTTGATTTTATTTTAACTGTTTTTAATGAGTGGATGTATAACTATTTCTTCTAAAGTCATGTTACTATTTCTTCCATTTTATTTAAATTTTATAAATTCCCTTGCCTCCAGAGGTAGAAAATCATGATGCAAAATATGTGTTAAGGATATTAGATTTAGTCTTATTATCATTAAGTTGCTATTATTTGAGCGCGTGGCTATACCAGAGGGCTCCACTTTAAAAAAAAAAAAAGAGTTCATAGATGACCATTGTTTTTTGTTGTTATTTTTAGTTGTTATATTGTTTATATGACCATTTTGGAGATTTCGACTAAGTGTTTGTGTTAATTGTTTTGTCACATATAATTTCTTGAAATGTTTGTTTTTCTTGAAAATAAACAATTTGATCATCAGATAAGTGAACGGCAAGACAATAAACAGTGTGTTAACGATCGTGCTTTGGTTTTTGAAAAAGTCTCAAAATCACTTCAGGGGCGAAGACATATCGTGTAACAATATTTTTTTCATTCTCTTGGGTCGACCCTAGAATCTTAAGACCCGATTCATTATATCGTAGGCGAATCTCAGCAAAAGGGCATCACTATAAAGGTAGTCCTCTGTAGGCACAGTGACCATTCCTTGTAAGACCCCGCCCAACTCGGGGCAACTCTTTAGCACGTGGGCCACCGTCTCGTCGGGGTAGCCACACAAACGGGAACCGAGTTTTCTTTCTGGCGTTGAGCTTATAAGGTAACGTCACGTTGGACAATGATCAGTCCTCATTCGTGTTATGAGTGTCTGATTAAGTTGTTCAAGCTTCCATCATAAATCGATTTTGCTCGGTCGTGGTATTCTCTGTTAAACTTTCAGTTCCGTATTCAAGCCAATTGTCTCAGAAATTGTTTTTAGCCCTCATCTGACCCCCAGCTGAGTCATAGTCCTCTCGGGTTGGGGCCAGGCAGCCCCTTTTCTCGCTAGCGTATCGACCCTGCATGAGTGCGCCTGACGTTGTGCCAAGCGATATACTGTAGAACTACACTGCCGCTACGTGCCAGGATTTCACCTACTATCTCCAGAATGGCACTTAACGTTTTGGACTCCAGAGAGGATAGACCCACAGTCTCGAGTGAAAACCGAGAGACGGTGACGGCCACAATGCTAGACTTAGGCGCTATTTCTTTAAACCACTGTGGATCGACTCAAGTTTGGCACGTAACTACTATTTGCGGCTCCACACGGCACAGACAAGTCTGTACTATTTTGTCCAGAATAGGGGTATTGAATTAATACACCATATCAACTTCTCCCGTCTCTGAAACGTGAGCCGTCTGTGAAGACTTTTACCGCACTGTCACCATAGGCATTGATCGTTCGTAAAGTTTCGTCTCGCTGTAGCTCAACAGGACTGGCTATTGTCACCGCAGTATTTGCCATTGTCAAACGTAGTTCAGGCGGGTCAAAGCTTTCATGTGTATTTTGAGATGGGACCAATGGCATGCGTTAACTGTGTTTTGGTAGGGGGACTGAATTTTCCACGTCGTGGACCGCATCCATAAAGGAGTAAATGAAAAAGACGTAAACAAGGTAAGGGTTAGCCTGACAGGACGTAACAAAACAGCAAACGTTTCAGAAAAGAGCCTTTTTCAACGGAAATGCAATACACAAATAAAACGAATATAAAAAATAAAAAGCTTAGCTGCGCTGGAAACCAAAGAATCGATGAAAGTACTTCTGGTGAGTATTATGTTCGACAACCTTTCATGTCACGCAATAAGGTGCGCATTATATTGAAAATACCTTTAAAATAATATATTCACTATATGTTCAATTTTATTAAACATGTTCTAAAAGACATAGATAAAAATAATACGTATTCGGATTGATATGCCAGTCGTATTATAATGAACGTCATTTTAGTTATGTCTCGTATTATAGAGGATTTATAGTAAAAAAAAAACGTGGTTAAACTTACGTGTTTTTTTTTTAAATCGTTTATATTAACTCGTGGTGTCTGGTTGAGCTCTTGCCTGCCGAAAAGGCTTTTAATAGATATTTAACCCACTTGATCTTAAGTTTCATACTGAAATTATGCTGTTAGACTCATGCCGATAATAAAAAAAAAGTATTAAAATTTCACATAAATTGAATGTACTGTAATTTCAATATTTTCTTTTTAGCTAGAAAGGTGAAACTTACATGCAGACTTTTGATGATGATAAAAATGATATATCAAAATTTCAGATTTTTGAATTTTTAGTTTATTTTATATATATATATTATATTAACTTTTGAGATTGAATGTCGTTGTACATATTGATCTGAACAACGTTCCTGTCGCGCAAAAAGCTGCGCAGTATATCAAAAATAGTTTTTAAAATATATATTTTCGAGCGTTGCGCATTATATTATACATGTTTTAGTATACTTAGATAAAATTTTGTATTTTCAGATTTTCTTGCGTTGCGTTTTAAAATTAAAAACTTCTAGTTATGTGTCCTAAAAAAAGAATTTATATCTAAAAAAAATTGTTTTTGTAAAGTTTCTAATTTTTGTTTCCTTTTACTCATTAAAAAAAAGCTTAATTAATGACGTCATGAAACAATATTCTATATCATGAAACACTAATTTAATCTCGAAACCAACATTTTAAAATTACTTTACGTCTATATTTTCATTAAAAAAAACAATCCAGGAGCTACCTCGCATAATGTGACGGACGGGACGGACAAAAGTGAAAGACAGACGTTGAATTCATTTCAAATTATGCATATTAATTATGTATAAGTTGATCTTAATAAATCTAAACTTTATCGTCTGAAAGTTTACCTGTAAATGGTTTTCTTGAATATTAAAAAAAAAAAAAATAAACTAAACAATAATCAACACACCAGCTGGTTTCAAATGTACAGCATAAAAAATTTAGAACATAAATTTTCAATTCTATTTATATATGAGTGCTTTAAAATGTTTAACTATAGCCCAAATGTTTTCTTTTTTTGTTGTTTTATATAAGGCCGAGTGTGCGAAAACTGGAACTGTATTAGCTCAAATTGAATCACTCGAACAACTAGAGATCATTATGCAAATAACATCAATCGAGGGTAAGTGGAAATAAAACATTTTACATAAGTAAAGTAAAACGAGAACGAAATATTAATACTTCTTGTATCATATATTACATCTATATATATATACGTCTCATCATGGTTCAACCATGCCGGACTCCAAGAATTAGCAAATTGTCTGACCCTACTGACCAATCAAATTGCACGAAAAGATAGTGCACAAAGTGGAATGGGGGTCATCGAGACCTATAATTACAATTTTCTTTTAGACAACAAAATAGCATGTATTTCAGAGTGTTGTGGTTATTACATTCACGTAACACGCTTAAATCGCAAGTTCGATCCCCAACTACTTTTTTAATTTTAAAAAATGTTTCTGATTGTGCCCGCTAATTTCCCACTTTCTTTCGAACTTGTCTTCAGTGTTGCAATTCGTCCGTAACTTTACGAACATATCGTCAAGATTTATAATAAAATTGCATGTCTGTAAAATTCCGTTAAAAAATGTAAGACGTCCATAAAAAATGACAAAACGTGGCAACTCAACGTTTAAAAAATCCGAAAAATCATATTTGTGATATCTATGTTCTTCATTCAAAAATTTATGTTCAAATTATTTTAGTTGCATGTGGGACTCTATTAATGAACTGTAAGAGCCTTCTGGACAGCTATGAAAGTACCAACCCTTAAGTCACGCGATGAATTATTTAACATTTATTAAAATATATCAAAATGGGGGCCGCACTGGTTGAGTGGCAAGCGCGCTCGACTGGCGCTCCGATGGTCACTGGCTCGAATCCATTGGAAGCCAGGGACTCGTTCCCGGGCCTAGGGCGTCCCCGAGTTCCACCCAGCTCAAAATGGGTGAAAAGTGGCGGGGTAATACGTGGAACCCTCAGCCGTGGCATGTGACCGCTGCATCACTTGCCAAAAAAACAACTGCTGCCTTGCAGATGGACTTGGCTGACCAAAGGCTATGGAAGCAAATCCAGAAAATACAGCAGGCTGACGTCAGAGACCACGGGCCAATTGGCGCAAAACTCGTGGCACGCAAAACTCAATAATCAATATTGAGAACGAAGAAGAAGAAGAAGTTTATCAAAATAAAGTACAGCTGCAAAAAGTAGATGATTCATCGACTGTTGAAACATGTATTTAGCTGTTCTTTCATTTTATACCAATGTTGTCGGTGCAATGAAGAAAAGAAACCTATTAGCAACAGAGTGCTGAAGCTCATGCCAGAACTAAAACACACTACCAAAATATTGATGAAACAGTCGTAAATTTTGGAACAGGCCCGGCGTTTTCAAAAATTGTGTTTCTAGCAGATTTTTATTGTTTAGAGTCCGAGTTTATTGGTTACAAAGCCTCTAATTTAAGCAACGTCTACAGCGACTTAGGTTATGGTGCTTTTTGCCATCAAATTGTGCAAATGACTTGAAATTTCAAAAACAAACAGTAAAGACTTCCATTAATTTTGACGTTTGCACAAACAATGTGGCGTTTGCAAATGTAAAAGCAAAAGAATAACGCGTTTTGTTCTGCTGTTAGTTTTTTTGAAAATCAACATGAGAAACAAACTGTCTACTCCCATTTTGGAAAGTTTACTGACTCAGAGAAATTAAACGAGAAAACTTACTCCCACAATGATGGAAAGTGTAAATTTTTCGATGTGTGATTATAAGCAGGAGGAATAATTAGACACTGTAAATGATAATGAATGTCATACAAGAAACTAACGGTGTAGAATATGAGCATGGTAATAGAGACTTACATATATGATTAATTTACATTTCTTAGGTACAATGTTTGGATTATGCTTCATATTCGTTCGTTTTAAAGTCATTATTTTATGTTAAGTGAATCAGTAAAATTTTGTTTTTGTCCAAACTCTCCTCAACAATTACTTTTGTTTTATACAACAATTGTATGTTGCCCTCTCCAGCGTTCATTGTTTTCATTCTTTAACAGTCGTTTACCCGAACCCACCCCATTGGGACGACTGTGTTTTTCAGGAAGTCTTCACCCGTAAAAAAATTATTAGTGGCGTATGCTATGACGCCTGTAGGCTATTAGTTTATGTTTGACAAAGTAGGGTCTTGCATGGTGGGGGAGGATAACTACCTAACCGCAGAGCACATGTTTCCAGAACAACAATGCGTCGGCAGTTATTCCCGCCCTAACGTTTCATTTTACTTTGTTCTGATTTCTTCATTAAATAGTGTGTGTCTGATCACCCCCCTTTCTTTGCAATATTTCATAGCAATTGTGGGTTTTCTCGTGTTTAGTGTCTCTAACACTTTTACTCTAATCTTCACACAGTACAAACTCTTGGTTAATATTTTTTCAAACACTAACTCCCAGTCTGATGCACAATTAAATTATGTTTAATTCCTTTGTTCGTTACTAATGGATAATCTAACACTTGTTCCTATCTCCGTATGACCATGTGTGTCTGTCTGTGTGTGTGACTCCCCGTGTGTGTGTGCGTCCGTATTTTCCTCCCCATTTCTCATCCGTGTGTCACCTCTAATACCCGTATGTCTCCGGCCCCAATTAAAATTTTTCCGAAAGTCAAATGTCAATCATCTTTTACCACCACTGGGTATTTTAAGACGGGGTTGGGTTTGGTATGACGTAACCGATCTCTAGTGACTATTCCCCATTCCTTCGTCCACTGAATTTTTGGCGTCCTTTCATCTACCAGTTAAGGCCCTTACATCACCTCTCCACCAGTGTCCCTAGGACTGACTCACGTGGCTAACAACAGAGCTAGTAGAACCATTGTCAGTCTGCTCAGTTTTCGTCTTCCAAGAATCGTTCGCTGTTCCATGCCCCTTGATTCCTAATTCAAGCGAGTAAACATCTGAACTTCACATTTCGCACCTCTGGCCCTCTGGACTCGCCCGTTAGTCCCACCGCACCTTCAATGACCAAACGTTCTTTAGAGCCTTAACCGCCCTAATTTCCCGACAAAATATACGATGGTCACTGGCTCGAATCCATTGGAAGCCAGGGACTCGTTCCCGGGCCTAGGGCGTCCCCG
>MUZC01002103.1:33212-64408 GCA_002072015.1 Radix auricularia | reverse complement strand
TTTTATTTTCATTTATATTTATTTTATTTATATTAAAATAATAATACGACAGCGAAAACTTAATACTTTTCTGATATTATAAGAGAACAAATAGATGCCATGTTTAAACCAAAATGTAAGGAACTGTGTCTTAAAAATCTGTAAATTATGACATGTTTAATTATTTCCGAAATTATTTTGAATTTTTAAATATTTTTTTTATTTTATTATTTTATATTTTTTATATACATTTATTGTTCTAAAGTCTTAATTACATTTCGTCTTCAGAATGAATGCGAAAGTAATGGATCTGTATTAGCTGAGATTGATTCGCTTCAACAAATACAAGTCATAATGCCACATCTTACAAAGGCTGGTATGACGATGCTAAAATGAAATCTAAAATTAATGGACAAAATACTCAGTAATTTTAAATTATAATTAAATTTTCTACATGTTACTTTGCTATGCAACTTAGTTTTTATGAAAATGATTTGCTACAACAATGATGATTTGGATATTTTGACAAGTACACTAACTCATTTGACTTATCTGCAGCTTGGGTTGGAGGTCATACTTTTAACGAGACAAGTCAGTTTGTATGGGTATCAACTGGTGAAATGGCAAATATAAGTTCCAGCATGTGGGACTTAGATGAGCCAAATAATAATGACGATTGTGTGGCAATTAAAAAAGACGGATTTATGTATGACTACTCATGTAACGAAACAATAAGTTTTATGTGTATGGAATCTCCAAAAGGTACTTGTGATTAGTAACTATATTGAATTTCTTACATTCTGTCTCATAAAATCTTATAATAGCGAATTATCTGCAACCAAAGTATTGTTTGCTTAGCCATTATGTTCTAAAGTAAATTAAAGCTATGTTGTTTATTCCTTTTAATAATTTTCCTATCAAAAGACATGCACACTCACCCAGCCATGATTTAAATGTTTCCGCTAAACAAATAAGTAGTGTACCTTACCATAATTCAATTTGCTATATGCCAATGATTTAAGACCTTAACAAAATTATTTTCAAACCTAAATATGACCATAAGAGATGTGTTGGCTTTAAAAAAAAAAAAACATTAAAAAAAATCAAAATTAACAATTAGTGTCACCCCAAAAACTAAAAATAAAATGTATGACGTCATTAAAATGAAAAATTCAAGGGTGATATATGTAAATACAAGTAGTTCAATATGATGTCAATGAATTTAAATTTTGTTATTGTTAATGAAGGAAAAACAGTTTTTAATCTTTTTCTATCATTTTCCTTATAAAAACAGCTTATTTTACAGTTCACACGTTCAACACCTTCCTTTTTTTCATGGAAAAGTTTTTACTTTAAAAATAACAACTATTATTATTTATTTATTAATAAATATAAACAATTGTTTAAAACATTTTCTTTAATTGTAATCGCTACTTTATTTTAATCGATAATTTTCTTACTGATTTATCGAGAAAGTAAGCGTTAATTTCCGTNTATATATATATATATGACAAAGTGTTAAATTTCATATTTTTTTAAAAAATATATATATAATTAATTCAACGCAATATCGTATTTTCATAACCAGTTTACCTTTTCATTTTATTAATGTAGTTAAGCCTTTGAATTAGCACTATTCAGACTACTAAACATTTTCATTTTTTTACTTTATTGTAACAAACATTGTTTCCAGTTATAAACGCTGGCAAGAGATGAAAAAAAGGGAAACAGAGAATATATATATTCTACTTTAAAACAACTACTTTTAATTTTAAAAAATGTATTCCTTTGCACATTTTATACCAATTGTTTCAAAACTTTAATTTCAGTTAATTTAAATTGCAACGGAAACCACAGAAGGCTAATAAAAGGATGGTGCTTTACTTTAAACACCAGAAACAAAACATGGCATGCGGCAAAGGTGACTTTTAAATCGCCAATTTTTTTTTTTTTAAATTAAAAATTAAATCACAACTCCCGACAACAGCAGGGTCTCTAAAGAAAGAAAAATGTAGCTGAGTGGAAAACAAGTGTTTAAAGAAATAAAATTGCGTATACTTTAAGGCAAAATATGAAATAAATAATTCTTTCTTAACTTACATTTACTAAGTTTTTTTTAAAAATTGATTCGAAAAAAATATGTCTGATACGTGCGCTCCAGGCATTGGCGTACCTAGATATTTAACCGTCGTGGTTGCTCTACATTTAGACTTTTTTAAAATCAATCAAATGGCTCTTTAAATCTATTAACAGTACAAAACAAATAACGTTTACTCTCATTGTGTGGTCTAGGTACAACCATAATTACCTTGGTGTTTTTTTGTCTTTTATTATTGCAATGATCTTTATAAGTGTCAATAAATCAATTATTTTCAATTAATATTCTTAATTTAGCAGATTACATGTCCTTTTTTTTTTTTTTTTTTTTTTTTTTTTTTTTCTTTTTTTTTTTTTTTTTTTTTTTTTTTTTAGTCCCATAACCTCTTTTTATCGAGGTCGTAGAGGAGTCTAATGTTTCCATTAGAATATTCTCGGGCTAAATAGACACTGGCGGCGCCCATCCCTCTCCAGGTCAGCGGAGGACTTTTTAAGCGTTAGTCATTGCACAACATTTTTTAAGTGGCTTTTCGAGGGCTTGAACCCACGCCCCTCAGCTTGTGAGGCGAGCGCACTATTGACTTCGCTACCCAGCCGCCATGGCCTTATGCAGACAAATGTTCTTGCAAGTACAAGCAACTAGTCAAGGTGTTCTTTATTACCTATATATTTTTTTTACGTTCATATTTCTTCTTAACCCCACTTTTTGTTCTACGGATATCCCAGCGTGTTATGATTTCTCATAACACATATTCTCTCATTCTAACACGAAGTTTGGTTGGTATCTCGAAATCTTTACAAATATTTTTGCTGCTTTTAGTAGTAGTAGCGCATCTATTTGTTTCATAAAATTGGTTTGTACAGAATTTGTTTTTAGATGGAATTGCTAAAATTTTAACCATTTTATTTGTTAGTGTCGAAGTATAACATTTGCAAAAGCATATACCAGTCACGTTGCAGTTTCGAAGTTAACCGATGTGTTCTGAAAGGAATGCGCCCACATATAGCTAAGAGGAAGGTACATTCGACCTTAGTTATCTTGCTCGATTATTGGCTTTTACTCTAGTCCTGTCTTCGATCATTTATTAGGCGAACTCATCAAAATGATTTTTGGCTTAGTAAGTTACGTCTTGACACAAGACAAAAGAGTTGTCATAAAAAAATACAGAGAACGTCGAGCCACCGCAGCAAGACAGGGCAAATATACTTGGCATGAGAAACTATATTTGGCACCCGTATCGCGAGAAGATGGTGCGTCACCGTTGTGTTGGGTTGCATTTCCTCGAGTGACTGTGCAGTCCTATCCTTGAGTGACAGTCTTTGCCACAGTTTTTACACACGATTTCTGTGCTTCCAAATGTTTTGGCCTTTTTCCTAGCTCTTCTGTCTGCAGCCTCCTCTATTCTTCGCTCCTCGGCTACTATGACGTCCTCTTTGACAACAGTACGCCCCGTAGATCGGTCTTCCGACTTACACTCCCAGTCAATTGTACGTATTCTTGCTGCTTTTATGTGCTTTTGGCAGACGTCTTTAAAGCGCAGGCGTGGGCGACCTATCTTCCTCTTTCCCGAAGCAAGTAAGCCATATAGGAGATCATTTGGGATGCGGCCGGGGCTCAGACTTTTAACAAGTCTTAGCCTCACTATAACTCTTTTTGTCTTGCATTTAATATAAAGGATGCGTTACAAGCATCTCAAGTGTAAGTTACTAAGCTTGCGCTTGTGGGATGTATAAGTATTCCATGTCTCGCTCACTTATAGTAGTGTACTGATGACACAGGCTCGATAGACGCACAGTTTGGTTTTCAAGGTTAGCTTGGTGTTTTCCCCATCCCGCGTATTAAATTTAGCCATTGTGGCCGCTGCCTTGCAAATTTAGCTATTTATTACTTCTTCAATGGACGGTGTATTAGAAACAATAGACTCCAAGTAGGTGAAGATGTCCAAAACATCCATGTTTTAATTATAGATATTGATGATAGGAGGAGGTCGAGTGTCTTGGTCCATGATGTTTGTCTTTTTAAAACTGATTTGCAGACCAAATTCTTTGCAGGCATTGGATAAGCTTGACACGAGTTGTTGCAAACCAGTTTTTGGGTGTGCGCTGTTAGTGCCGCATCATCCGCAAATAGTAGCTTACGAATAAGGACTTGTGTCTTTTTTATCTTGGCTCGAAGACGGGCAGTGTTGAAAAGTCCTCCATCATCTCTGGTGTGTAACCATATTCCATTACTGCTATCCTTGAATCCATATGGAAGTAGTACACAGAAAAATATTGCAAACAGTGTTGGGGCGAGTACGCAACCTTGCTTAACTCTGCTGCTGACTGGAAAGGCTTCTGACGTAGCTCCATGAAAAAGCACTGTGCCTTGCATATTTTCGTGAAACTGTCTGATGATGGCAAGTAGGTGAGGGGGACAGCCGATTTTTGCCAGTATTTGAAATACTGACTGACGAAATCAAACGCTTTTGTAAGGTCCAAAAAGAAAATATATAGTGGCATCTGCTGCTCATGTGTTGGCACGACATAAAATTCTTCCGTCTGTGGCATATCCGGAATGTCAAATAGAGCTGTGTTGGAGTCTGTGGTAACTGTTCATTACAATTCCAGATTATGCTCAGCACACAATTTTAGATGTGACGCCTTGTTTTGGACAATTTCTCCACTTTTTTACTTTAAGGGGGCAACTTTGGACGCCAAGGGGCCATTTGCCTTTTTGATGTTTTCGTTCATGGCTTTAGGATTGCCCATTTAATCTAAATTTAATATTATATTGTTTTTAATATGTTTACTTTTAAAAACAGGCTGATTGTGAAAAAAATGGAGCTGTTTTAGCTCAAGTAGATTCAATTGTAACAAGAGTGTGGAATATGGCCTACTTAAGACTTCCTGGTAATTTAAAAAGTAAACTAAAATCGTATCTTAATGTAAAAATTCAAGGACAAAAAAATAAAATGTTTGAAATGAAACCTTCGATATTAATCACCTAAAAAATTAATTTGAGTTTAAGTATTAATAATTTAAATTTCAAAGTTGGACTATTTTTCCGGAATTATATTCCTACATTTGTATTGTCATTCTGAACAGCGTGGATTGGAGCTAACGACGTCGAGGAGGAAGGCAAATTTGTATGGGACTCAAACAATGAGACAGTTGATCTAGAGTCTAAAATGTGGGGCCAGGATCAACCAAATAGAAGAAGTGAAAACTGTATTCTCCTTTCACAAACGAACCGTCTACTCGATTATCACTGTGAAGATAAATTTCATTTCATATGCATGGATCTGTCAACAGGTCGAGTTTATATATATATAAATATATATATAATTTTTTCTTTTTTTTTTGCTTTTGTTATTTTTCTTTTTTTTTAATTAAAAAAAAATGAAACCAACTAATTTAATTTTTAAAGACTACATTCTAAAAATTAAATCAACAAATAGAATAGTTTATGCGTAGAAAATATTTATTTATTTATTATTTTTAACAAATAATTTTACATTTTATGAATTTGTAAATTCAAAATAAATTTTTGATTTTTGAATTATCGCTTTGAAAGATTGACGAATAGTTATTTCATGTTTAAAAAAAAACATTGAAAAAAAAACATTGAAAAAAAAACAAAAAAGAAAAAAAAATGCTTAATGTACAATTTTGAAATTTTAGGTAACCTTATAAATGTAAGGATCCGATAAGGCATACTCCTACAAGGCAGCCACAAAGGGTCCTTATTAGTCTGATCATTAGTGGGATTTCGCACAAGAAACTTTCAATTTTTATTTAATTATTTTTTTATTATATTTAAGGAAACCAAATTCACTTCATCGTTGGCCTCCATTGCCCTAGCCCGGACTGATCCAATTTTAGTGGAATGCCCCTAAAAATAACCTAGTTAAGAAAATGTGCACATGTTAATATTTATAGTCATGTATCCTTTTATTTCACTTTAACAATTCAACATTTAATATATTAGCATATCTTAGATGTGAAGGAACAGATCGGTGGCTAATAAATGGAACATGCTATACACTGAACCGAAAAAAGTTAACATGGTATCAGGCAAAGGTAATTTATTAATCTATTTTGTACAATTTTTCCAAAATATGCGCCCTGTTACTCTTCAAATTTAAATCTTTCCAAAAGTGACTATTAAAACTATTCCCATGGGTTATATAAAAAAAAATAAAAAAATACGTCTAAATAAAAATATTTAAATACAGTGTTAAATTTGATTGCTACACAAACACTACTCTCCGACTCAAAACTAATCATGAAATAAATTATTCTATATTTTAATTAGAGACACTACTAAATGTATCTATTGCATTTCTATGATGGGAACGTTCTAGTGTGTTTTTTTAAAAAATAATGTTGCTTCTAACGTATTGCAATTTATTAAGCACTAGGTGACATATTCCGCTTGTCCAAGCCTAGATATTTGATACCTTTTGTTTACCCAACAATCACAACCATGTTATAATGAGTTCTTGTTCTTGTTCCAAGTCCTTTCCACCACATTATACTATTTTGTCGTCGTTGCTGTTGTTTAGAAGGCTTTTCTTTTTATTATACTTCCCAAAATGATCTCGCTCCGTTATGGATACCCATTCATGAAGAAAATACACTGCATATAAATGGATAATAGATGTTCAATGACTTAAATAAGTGTATTGTGGGCAATCAATATTTTATGTACCAGGATTGCCTAGATTCCATCTGATTATCCGATAGCAAATGTCTAAGATATTTGTTTAAGCTAATGTAGGAAAATAGCAAAATTTTGGCCCTCCAGTCTCCGGTTCGTTAGTATCACGAGTTTAATTCTATAATGTAGTTTGAAATGTATCTTTATGTTTTTACATTTCATGTTTGGTCAAAATATGTCGATCCAAAAGGTAGCCAGGCGAAAAAGTAACTAATATTATTCTTAAATTAAAAAAATATATTTTAAATATTAGGCACCCGAATCTAAAAGGAGACTAATCTAAATTTTAAAGTGACTCTAGATTTCAATCTTGATAAATATGGATATTGTAATGTATGCGAGGCAATGTTTCCTCTAAAGTTCGGTAGTTCATGAAAAACAAAAATCAAAACTACTCAGCAATTATTTTAGTGCACTAATATACAATATTTGCTGCGCCGCAGTCTAATTGAAAACTCCTGCATGATGACTGTCAGAAACCTATTTGTTTTCTTGATTTTAATAGATGCCCTGTTTTTTACAATTAATCTGTTACTTTTGCTAAATTACTTGCTCTCTTTAGCTATTATATATTAGAAAATATGTTTTTTAACTTTTCTGTTATATATTCAGATGATGGAATTAGAATTAAAATACAGTGTAAGAATTTTCGTATAAAATTCTTAGTTAATGTGATCTTGCTTCAAGAAATACATATGTTAATAAAGCTTTTAGCACAATACATTAGTTTTTTGGTAGAATTAATTTTTAAAAAATTATATACTACATTCAACAGGCGGCCTCTTTAGAATTGCTAATACACAGTGCAAAAAAAAAAAAAAAGTATGTGTGTTTGTGGGAGAGGGAAGAACGGACACAAAACGCTAAAGAAAGAAATCAGATTAACGCGAGTGAACGCGTTTCATTTAAACCGCCGTGTGCATATATCGAGACTAACGATGGTCATGCTGGTTTGCTTTCGTCTTGCTTATTCCAGTTTCTGGAGAATTATATATATCCATGAATTCAATATTATATTCCAGGCAAAGTTTCCAGTACCCTCTGGAAGTCTGTAAAACTAATCTAAATTTAGTAAGATTTAAAAGATCATGAATTTATTTTACAGGAGGCTATGCCGTAGCATATCAAATGGTAATTCTACTCATTGTATTCATCAACTCAATTTTCAGGAATCCCTTTCAAATAGTAAACATTGTAAAAGTAGCTTAGAACTAAAAACTCCCCCCCCCCCGACATGTTTTCAATTTGTTTATTTCTTAGGAATTATCAACTAAAGAAGGTTCTAAATAAAGTTGTGAAACCTGATCGTAGATTGTCAATATTAAAAATTTAAAAATCCGTTTTTAAAAAACAGATCTAGATGACTTCTTTAGTCTACATAAATATTTTAAAAGATTTAAGAAATTGAAAATAAAAATATAGTTTTTCAGCTGTCTTAAAATTTTTAACTTCATTTTTTTTTTTTTTTTACATTGAAAAAAAAAAAAATTAAAGAAATGAAAAATTTAGTTATTTTTTAATTTTTTTTTTCAAAATGAATGTGTATATATATATTGTTACTTGCCCTACAGAGCAAAGATTTCATTAACTTTGTCGAGTATGTAACTCGAAATAGAATACTTCAATTTCAATTAAGAAGAGCTATTAAATTAATATAAATTTGAAAAATTCTTTATTTAATATGTTTGTTTGATTTTTTTTAAAAACTACATGGTAAACAAAGTCTAATACCTTTATTATACAGGTTGACTGTGATATCAATGGAACTGTTTTAGCTGAAATTGAAACAGTCGAACAAATGATGTTTATTATGTCACTCTCTAATAGACCTGGTAAATTCAACTTCAAATATATTTTCAAAAGAATCTTTAAGATGTAATTGTAATATTTATAAATTATTGATATATATATTTTTTTTATATTGTCAAGCTTTTCTGAGTTCAAATATGAAACAAACTTTTTAAATTTATTTTACAAAATAAACTATATAACAATTTATTTTAAAAAAATAATAATAAAAATAAAATTAGGAATTTAGCAGTTTAATAACAGAATTTTAAAACAGGCAGTAACATTTTATGTACACAGTTTCGTCAGGTTCGTCTGATTTACCAATAACCTTTGCTTAAAATGCCTTTTCTAGTAATTATGTTTAAAATTGATATTTAGCTCCCGAACATTAATAAGTTTTTTAAATTGTTTTTTAATTTAACAAATTTTTTAATTTAAATTTATGCCCTAAATTTGTATGGTAACATAATCAATTTTCAAAGGTTTCAAGTTGATTTTATGAATAAAATAATATTCTAACGATTATAAGGACCCACAAAAAGGTGATGATTTGTGTTAGATGTAAATAGCAGAACAATTATTGATTTAAATCTGGTTCATAATGTGTATATTTGTGAAAATCGGTCAAAGAGAGTGGGGAATAGAGAATTCTAAAATTTGTACAACAACAACATTTAAAAGAAAGCAATAATTGTCATTTAGTTTATATCACCCTACATTACCTTGAAAAATGTCACAAAGTTTGTAAGTGCCGACTATTGTAAAGAACCTTCCTCTTAAACTGTAGTCAACGTTTACACATATTTCTATATAGTTTACATCCCTTGCCTCCTCCCAATTTTTGCTATTTAAAAAAAATATATATATATATTTTCAAAGAACATCATCGTGATACTGTACTCAACATTCTTTTAGTCTACGTACACGCAAAGATGGAAAATTAATTAATGATTAGTCAGTACGTGCATAGGGGCTTTGTCTTTTGTTCGAATAAATAAATAGACTTTTGAAAAATTATTTTTGTTATTATTACTTTTTTTTAAAAGTTAAGCCGAAATACTAGCTTGGTACTGCATGTTATAAAATCTCATATTTGCATTATGGACACACCCACCCACACACACACACACAAACACACACACACACACACACACACAACCACGCATACACAAACAAAAACAAACTCACTTGTATAAATATATTATTGTGTGAGGTTGTGTTTATAGCTATAAATATATGTATCTAATAAAAGTGCATATTAATGACACGTCAAGTAGTAACATTTCTTTTGCCTCTCATCACAGCTTGGGTAGGAGCTAATGACATCGAAGTCGAAGGAAAGTTTTTATGGATCTCAAATAATAAAACAGTGGATCGAAAGTCTGACATTTGGGGCTTCAATGGTAGAGAAAACAGAGAGAAAAATTGTGTTCTCATCTATTCAGATAGCCGTTTACATGACTTTTCATGTGATGAAAAACACTATTTTGTATGTATGGATATATTGACAGGTACACTATATATGTATGTATGTATGTTTAAGTGTGTGTGTGCGTGTGCGTGTGCGTTTGCGTGTGCGTCTGTATGTGTGTTTTTATGTATGTATGTATGTATATATGTATGTATGTATGTATGTATGTATGTATGTATGTACGTACGTACGTACGTATGTATGTATGTATGTATGTATGTATGTATGTATGTGTGTATGTGTGTATGTGTGTATGTGTGTATGTGTGTGTGCGTGTGTGTGTGTGTGCGCATGTGTGCGTGTGCGTGTGTGTGTGTGTGTGCGTGCGTGTGTGTGTGTGCGTGTGTGCGTGTGTGTGTGCGTGCGTGCGTGCGTGTGTGCGTGCGTGCTTGCTTGCGTGTGTGTGTGTGTGTGTGTGTGTATGTATGTATGTATGCATGTATGTATGTATGTGTGTATATACGTATGTGTTTATGTATGTATGTTCGTATTAATCAATATATCTATCTATATGTATCTACTTTTATCTGTATATTGGTATGTCTGTCTGCTTGTAAAATCAATTCATGCAGATATAGATCATGTCATTGTAGTTTTAGGACTAATTAGAATGGAAAGTTATCTTGCAATTAATATTTTAGTATAGATCTATAGGGTATATGAGATTTATATATTTTTAAAATTGTGTTCTGTTGTGTTTTTCTGTTACCATTTCTATTTTACTATATTGCTTCACTTAATTGTTTTTTCATTTCTAAGTCTTAAATTGAAATAAGTATAAATCTATAATTATAAAGTGCATTGGTACAGAAAATGATATATACCCGGGTATAGATTACTCATTTTGCATCCATTAAAATGAACGTTTGACTAAATTGTGAATGACACATAATTATACTTAAACAATGTAATCCTTCTACAATATGTACTATTAGATATAGCAATACTAAAAAAGTTTATTACTTGAGAAATTTAGTTGATTAAAGGCCACTAGCGAAATGCATTAATTTAATCTCCCTAATCTGTGTGGCTCTATTTCTACCCTAGCGCTTACTAAAATAATGTGAAGCGTGTTTTAGATTATACTTTTATATATCATTTTATTTTTTTTTTCAATTATAGAAATATATAAACGTGGTTTTAGTGCAGACTAATGATCAAACTTACATAATAAAAAGTTTTGGTAGAACTGCAATTAGCCTTTAAGATTAGTAAATGAATAACATGAAAACATGGTATAAATAAGCCAGACCAGACTTACCAAAACAGCGAACGATTCTGCAAATAGTCTTTTTCAGCAAACAAATACTACACAAAATAAAGTGAAATTGTGTGATTATACCGCAAGATTTGTATTTAAAATATGTTGATCTAGCTTTAGGGCATTGCGTCTAATTCTAGTTTTTAAACACATTCAAACTACTCAAAGGCTTTAAAGAGATAGGATAATATTAAACAATATATTTACTATTATAGCCATTATCAAATATTTTTAACTCAACTATAGGTATTATAAACTGTATATAATTTCAACAGTATGTTTTACACAACTGTATTACTCTTGTAATCTAGATCAGAAAGAGACATTACCAAAAGCAGAGGAAGATTTTCTTCTTTCTATTGGAATATCAGTTATTGTGAGTGCAATCAGTTTAATTCTTGGAACCTGGCTGGTACTTTATATATTAAGAAAAGGTAAAATAGCTTACTTTTTTTGGTCGAAATACAGGTTTTGATAAATTATTTTCTTTTAATATTTGTTTAAACTACAAGTATAAAGAAGATAAAAATAATTGTGAATATAATAAAATCTCAACAAAAAAAATGTTTAAAAAAAGCTTTACTTTACTTTACTTGATCAAATAAATTATAAACAATAAATTGTTAACATTATTTTAGAGCATTTAAAAATATATAGTTTTATAAAATGTAACCTGCTTCGGATTGTTGCATTATAAATACTTCTTTGAAATTTTCTCTGTGCAGGTGGGAGAAATAACTGTATAATCAACTCATCAGAGAATAATAATGATAGCAGTGATGATCAATCACATTTCGACCTTCAGGGATATTCAAGTTTAGGAGTTTTCGACAATAAGAAAACAATACAAAATGAAGTAACTGATAGCCATGGGTCTTTGAAATCCAATCTCAACCATCATCAATTAACCCCTAGACTACCACCCCGACCAGTTGCAAGGCCGGAAAAGACTAACACTGAAGAGCAACAACACAGCGCAATGTTTGTAGGACATCTCAGTACTAAGAATGAAAGAATAATGGACGGCGATGTGGTAGACAAGACATCAAGTTACCAGGACCATGAAAATGTCAGTTGTGGTAAAGAAGAGATTCAAGAAACAGTGTTCAGTGTGGGGTGTGGGGGATCTGATCCTGTCAATAACATGATCGATGGTGAAATAGATGAGCATAAATCAATAGAATCTCCTGGGAGACATGACCCACTGGAACAAAAAGAATCTTCAAACAAAATCAATGAGGATAAGGAAGGAAAAGAAAATAATATTGCTATTAATGATTATTCTTTAATAGGCGACATATACACAGAGCACCAATATTTAAAGTTGTGTAAAGTAAGCAGTGGAAGTTTGGCAGCTGATTGGGAGACATCTGAGGCGGAACATGGTATTCACAAGGGACATAATCAACTTGAACCAGCTGCAAGCGTCAGTCTCAATGCGTCAACTACAGAAACCGATGAAATCTTGCTACCTGCCAAAAATTGCATACCACCCAATAGCAAGGATGAGTTTACAGGATTAACTGATTATGTAACACCCGATGACATAGATGTGAACATAGAATTAAATGATTATATGACACCCGATGACTAAAATGTGAGCATGGGATTAAATGATTATATAACACCCGATGACAAGGATGTGAGTATGTGATTAAATGATTATATGACAACCGATGATAAGGATGTGAGCATGGTATTACATGATTATATAACACCCGATGACAAGGATGTGAGCATGGGATTACATGATTATATAACACCCGATGACAAGGATAAGAGCAATGGATTAAATGATAGCTTTAAACCTGATGATCAGAATGTGTATGTCGGATTATTTGATTATTTTAGTCTCAATGATGCTTGCGCTTCATTGGCATCAAATAAATTACCAAGCCCAAATGAAATGGAATTATACGGTAGATATAAATGTAATGCAACATCCTTGGACACGAAGACTTGTTTAAAATCAAAAGAATTCAAACAAATCTCAGATATTGAAGTGAGGAGAGAATATAAGAACATTACTGAGCCCAACACCAGCAATCTACAGCAGATTTCGTGGACACGTCAACAAACTGACTTTCACGCAAGTGATACAACAAAACAAGATTTTGTGGTCTTTATCGGAACTAAAACTAGTTATCAAGAAAAAGATGACGCAAATGCCAAAGACGGGGCTAAAACTATTGAAGATATGACGGAAGGCTACGTTGTCTTTGAAGGGGCAGACATATGTTGTAGATGTCAAAGACAAAGCTTGAGTGTATTTGTCTTTGGAGGAAGGATGCATCTAAATAAGTTTCTCTTTGATTTACATTGCTCTGATTTGCTGACTTGCTATCTTAAGTCATTTTGAACTTGTTGTTTGTATTTTTTATGCATTACATTTTAGTTTGTGTGTGTTTTTTTTGCCCTTTGATTTTTCTTTATGTCAAACAATATGTTAAAATTACATTTCATGAACTGCCTCGTTTAAAACAAATTGAAATACTAATGTTTATTGCAGCTATTTAATTTTATCGTTAAGACATCGAGCTAAAATAGTTTTAGTGTAGTTAAATTTTTATTTCATTATTTCGAATGAGGAACATTCTGTATTTATAGGCGATAAAGTAAGTACAATTCGAAGTCTCTTTCTTTATTTACAGTAATATTGGTTCCCAGAAAAATGAACACTCGACAAGTGACCACACGTCAACCGAACTCAAAACAACGGAACACTGGAAAACACACAGACAAATGAACACACGGGCAAGTAACCACATTGACAACTGAACTACTAGACACGTGAGCACAAAAATAATAGAAAATATTGAGAAAATTTAATAATTCAAAATATTTAGTAGTACTAATGTGAAAGTGCTCACGGATGGGTCTGCCAACAGGAGAGAAGGAACTGCAGGATATGGTGCGCTCATCATATACCCAATAGGAGTGCCACAAAAATGATCAATCAGGACTATAGGGGACTATGGCGTCGATTTACAATGCAGAGCTTGAAGCTGTACACAGGGCCCTAGAAAGTGTGCACCAAACATTTCAAGGGTCAGACATAGTAGGTATGACACGGTCTTGTTCAGCAACTAGAGATCAGCTCTCCAGGTCCTGCTGACCGAAAAACAAAACAACAACGAAGCACCCACTTAATCGATGTTATCATGGAAGATGTTGGTAAACTCGAATGACTTGGAGGTAAAGTAGCAGTGCAGTGGATCCCAAGCCACGTGCATGTCGAATGCACTAAAAGGACAGAATCCATGACAAAAGCTGGAGAAGACCTAACCCAGGATGTCCCAGTTACCTATCTCAGGGCAACGACCTGGATATTGGACCAATTCAGTAAAAATTGGAACCAGTTGTTTGAGGATAAAACGACGGCTAGGATGGTTTTCGCTAACATGCCCAGGCCCAGCCGATCAGATCAGTGGTGGGATCTAAACCGTAACAACCAGAGTTTAGTGACCCAAATGCGCACCGAGCATTGCCCAACCAACTCTTACTTTAACCGGCTAGACCAAAAATAGGACTCGAACTGCGTCATTGCAGCCAAGCCCCTGAGACGGTCACACGGCTGCTGACGTTGTGTCCCGCGCTTAGTCTGGAAGGTACGTGAGGCAAAAGGGTTCCACGTGAAGAAAATGTTGTATTGAACTGCTCAGAAGAATGAGCAGTTTGCCCAAGTATTAGCCAAGGCCTTAAGTGATCAAACTCAGGCCTTAAGAATTTGTGTTTAGTTAAGTGGCACTTTTCCTTATCAAAATCCTTTTTGTTCGATTACAGATAAATTGCGAAATTGTAATTTTAAAATGTTGAATTTATAACAATTTTAGTTTAAATAACTAAAATAACTTTTCTTACCTGATACAGAACCTCAATGTATATATATAGAAGATTATTGCATCCCTACGCTTATCTATTGTTGTTTAATTGTTTTTCGTTTAGTTTAATTAGCTTTATTTTTTCCTGCAAACTTTGAAATATTAATACTAGTAATATATTTTAAACAGTAATGTTAAGTTTAAATTTGATTCACTTCTCTGAAATAATCATTTTAAACTCATTTCTGATTAAATAACTAGTTTTACAGTCACACTCAAAATAAACTATTGATTCTTACTTTATATTTGTTCATTTATGTTGCTCTTTATTATTAGTGTTATAATTGTAAAAAATATATATATATTTATAGATAATTCTACCGACACGGATACTTAGATAGTATAAACCTGATAAATAGTAGATTAGGCTGTTATCTTGCTAGCCCAGTAATAGGTTACTTATGATGAATAATCAGGGCCCACCCTTGAGTATGCCGAGCCGAATTTGGGAAAAGATGAGCGGAGCCCCAGCGCCGCCCATAAAGGACGTCACTCAATTTTGAACAATTTTCAACCCTCTCTCACTTTCGTCAAATGTAGTCACAAAAAGTTTGATCCTCTTTCACTATGACGTCGCAAAGCTTTGAGAACTCCTCCCCTCCCCCCCCCCCGGGCCATAAAGCAGTATTTTTTATTTGAAAATGAGAATGTTTGAAAACAAATATTCATCATTTGAGTATGCATTAAATGTAAGGCTGCACTCTAATATTATTACACGGGTGAAACCAAGTAGAATGTCGTTAAATTATGACGCAATCAAATATTTAAGTGGAGAATTTATTTAAAGTTGCGCGTTTTGATGTGAATTCACACTTCAAAACCTCCCCCACGTCACACATCGTTACAAATGCATTACCTTCCCCCCTCCACTAGCCGCTGGACGTTATTTATGGACGAACACACGGCAGTACATATCTAAGCACAATTTATCAGTTCCAAAAGTAAGACATCAAGTAAATGTTTATAGTACTTACTTCTTTTGTAAAACATATGAAGTGTTCTTTAATTACTTCAGAATATCCATCTCCTGAGCACACATAGCGAATTGTCAGTGACATCTGCTCTTGATCACTTTTGTCTGGTGTTCAGTAGAGTATTTTTGAAAAGTAATTACTTTATTTTCTGTAAATTATTTGCTTCCAACAAAATGAGATCTTATTGAATTCGCTTTCTTAAGTAGTGGTCATGAATTTCATCAGTTTGTATTCTTAAGATATGCTTCTGCAAAACGGTACAATTTTTCCAGCAATTCAACAAGTACAAAAAGTCAACATTGTGTGGCTGATGTAATTTATTGTCTGAACTTCTAAAGGTTAGGCTGTGCTCAGCAAGACATTTTATAATGTTCCTGACACGTTCAAACAATGAACCTATTCAAAATACCCTATGCAAACGAGCAATTCAATGCTTATAAATTTTTTACCTTGCTCGTTAATTGTGCATCATGCTGTTAGCCAGTTTTCCAGCTGAAAAAATTTCAAGTTAGATGTTATTTGTGCATTTGATTACTCATTATTAAACTTTTTCAAACTGTCATTTATACAGGCACAATCCCACAATATAGTAAAGCACAGAAAAATTTGCCAAAACGTTTGCAACATAATTTTTTTAAAAATTAGCTCTAACTCTTAATGTCCCATAAGGTTTTTGGAAAACTTCCGCCTCAGTACCATAAAAATTTCCCGAATTGCTATCAACCGGTTGTAAAATTTTAAAAATTGCGTTAAATCCATTTTTATTATTATAGTCATACTGACGTCATCTTTTAGAATAAGAATGGTTATTTTATGTATCCGAAAGACCGTTTTGAGTTTAAAACTATTTTTACCTGTAGTTTATTACTATTATTTTAGTAATAAAGTATAGGGAAATCGCATCTTCGAAAAAAAAAAAACGTAAAACCTTCCAAAAAACATCGAGCGAAAACACTAGCGAGGTAAACAGCCGCCATTGCCGGAAGTCGAAAACATCGTTCATCCCGCACTGAATAGTTTTTATTTTCTGTAGTTTCTTTTCTAAAGAGAGTTCTATCGAGTCGCGCATTACCGCTCTTCGGTACTAAAAGTATAACCGCGAATTACCGCGCTTTGGTACATTAGGAGCTAAATAGACTTTTGGTTGATGATAAAGTTTCCTTAAATCAAAAGGGTCCTTAAAAAGTAAGTTAAAGCCGAACCATGGCTTTTAAAAGTTAAAATGCTCTGAATTAATAAATGCTTTCTATGATCTAGGAAACAATTTTTTTTTTTAATTAGGATTTTGATTATACTTTAGAAAATATATATATTAATACTCTATTTTTATTTTATTATTTTTTTTTTGTTCTTAAAAATCAAATATAAAGTTTTCTCAACTACATTATTTTAAAAAGTATTGTGTAATTGTAGTAAATTCGTAATGTCTAAAAAGAAAAACTATTTGGACAAAGTGGGGGTCTAAGATGGTTAACTCATTCGTCCTGTCCTGTGACCGGCCCTGTGTATAATTCATATAAATTAAAATGAAATATTTACCAATTATTCTTTTCATTTGCTATTACAAATGACAAGGAAGTGCAGTAGAGATCTCGTTATTATTAATTTCAAATACAACTGGATACACAAATGCACTGACTTTTAAGGCAAGGCTTGAGAGAGAAACTAAACAGACTGTTGTCATTTAATGAAACCAGGAAACATTATTGTTTACTTTTCTTGACTGTTATACATGATCTAAAATGAACCTCAACACTCATACCATGTTAAAAATTTAGTATGTTGGTGACATGAACATGACAAAATTTATATTACATTGAAGTATCTATCTCAACTTGTATATATTGTCTAAATGACTCATATCTTGATTAAAAGTGTGATGTTGAAATATGTATTTTTATGTATGTAATGGATTGATTTTAATACCTATAACCGATAAGCTTACTTTTAATTTCATTTTTTTAAAAAATTCAAAACCTTTTTTAGGAAGTGTTTATTTAAACCAAATGTAGCAACATTATTGTAAATTAAATTAATTGCGGAATTTTCATAAGTAATATTTACTTTTTTTAAAGATTAATAATAAAAGAATAAAAGAATGTAACTGGATGAGAAAAATTAGTGGATGCAATTATAATCAAATACATTAATTCAGCAAAAACTTCAAATCCATTTGGATTAGGTGTATCTCATAATTAAAATTATATTGTAATTTACACAAATTTTATTAAACATACAAATGAATTACTAAATTATTTTTTAAAAAAATAACAGCCTGACCGCAAAATGTTAACTAGAAAACCAGCATGTCTTTTTTTAATGTATAACAAAATGTATGTTATTGCTATGAAAAAATATTTCATACAGTAAAAATTGCATTATAATTACATAATATCACAAATTTAATATTTTCATAAAATAATAGCTTAGTCCTTATATTGTTAATTTTTTTAAAACACTTACAAATAAAACACTATGCAAAAAAATGTAATGTTTAATTTCTAAACAGTTCACCTGTGGGAAAATACCATATTCTGGGTCCCTAATTTTGTTTGTATCAAAGGCATCATCATTATATTACATTTTCATACCCTCCTCCCCTTAAAAATTGATTTTAAAAAAACAAAACTAATTGGTTCAAAAAATATATTTTAGACATGTATTGAAGCAATTAGCTAAGAAAACGAAATGTAAAAATATAAAAATTTTAATTCCATTTATTTTCATAGCTACAACAAAAAAGATAATTTCCACTATGAAGATAAACGTGTAAACTGTATAAAAATACAACTTTTAAAATAGACAAAAAACGTACTCTTAAAGAATTGTTTCTATAAAATTGAATTTCCATTTATATCAGATTAGTCATTCTACACAAGTATCAAAATTATTTGCATATCTTGAATTTTTAAGGCTACCTGCTCATCTAACTGAAAATGTTTCCTTATTTTGTTTCTTTTCTTTTTGTCCCTTAAGCACTTTTGCCAAAGTAAACTTAAGAAAAGATTAATTTTTTTCAAGACCATCAAATGAGCTTCAGAGTCCTGAATAATGCCATGAAAACCATCTTAGAAATTAGCAGCTTTCGTAGAACGTTCAATGGCTGCATCATGATGGTTCCAAAGTTTAATAGTGAAAATAGTGGTTCTCTACCAATTGCAGCTTGTAAGTTAACAAGTGTTAGGTTAAAACTTCAGTATATCTTTCATGATCTAAGAGTGTAGCAGCTAGGTTATAAAAAGTTTCTCTTATATAATTTATTGGTACAAAGGCTAATGCTGTTATCACTGTAAAAGAATTCATCTTCATTTTAAGTTTGATATCAGATTTAAGGCAAACCCCATCAATTATTCTAATCAAGCTCTGGCACAGGTGAAAATAGCAAATTCTTCATTAAGAAAATATGTATGAACTTCAGACATACAATATTTTTCCAAAACCTACCAAAACTTGTTGAGGGGTTCAGTTTGGAAAAAAAAATGTTTTAAATTTGGAACAAGTGTGTGTATAGTTGTTTTATTCACATGAAAATATAAGCAAACTTTTGCATGCACTGTGTCAGTTAGTCATTGGCATCCTTTCATCTCGCGAGACAATGGGGCATCGCCATTGGGATTGGTTACAGTTGCTCTAGTGGTTTTGCAGTCCTATCCTTGAGTGACATACTATACCATAGCTTTTACACTTTTCAAATGATTTTGATTTTCTCCAAGCGATTTTGTCTACAGCCTCCTCCATATTTCGCTCTTCAGCTATTATGTCGACCTCTCTGACTGGGAAGGCTTCTGACTTATCTACATCAAACTGCTTGGGCCCTGCGTAAATTGATGGAACTGTTGATGGCGAGTATGTGAGAGGACAGCATATTTTTGTCGAGTACTTGGAATAACCAGGTGCGTCTGAAATAAGCTAAGGCTTTTGTAAGGTCGACAATCTCAATGTATAGTATCATCTGCTGCTCTCTGCGTTTTTCCTAGAGCTGTCGTACTGAAAAGACCATATCTCTAGTAGACTCACCAGCCCGAAAACCGCACTGAGATCCTTGATACACACGAGATGCTATGCTCTGTAAGCGTGTTAATATGACACGGGCTAAGGACTTTCCTACAATACTAGGAGTGAAATGCCGTGATAATTATTGCAATCACTCCTATCAAATTTCATAATTAATACCGAATAACCCATGTTTAAAATTGTTATGATATTTGAACCCTGTGGTCTAAGGCTCGCCGTATGGGGCATTGTGTGATATTTAAACATTCCACATCTTTACATTAACCATGAGTGATTACGCACTTCCTCTATCGGAAATGTGGATTAAGTACTATATTTATATTAAGCTTTCCATTATCGTTCATTTATTGTTTGTGATTTCACACGATGGACTATATTTATATGCCATGAATGACATTAATTTAGCAGTATACTAATCCACGAATTATATGTCAACCAGCTAGGTCTACACCCATGCTCACAAAATTGGAGTTTCAATTTAAACTTGATATTGCTTTAAATAATGATTATTGGATTAAAGTGATTATGTTCAATCCCATCCATTGCACCTTGCATTGAATGCTTGGTTATCCAAATGTGGACTCATAACAAACTACTCATAGAAAGCTTAACTGAACTATCCCTTAACCCGACGCTGTTTCGCTGGGGCACCATTTTGAGCTGCACACTATCTCATGCCATATGTCACGGTTCTGAGCTGCCTTCTGGGAGACGCTAAATGACAGGCCGGTCCACTCTTTGATATTGTCCTCCCAACTATTCCTTGACCTGCTGCTTTTTCTTCTTTCCTGGACTGTGCCTTGCAATATGGTCTTTGAGAGATCTTGTCACGTTTCCGTACCATCGTACTTTCCTCTTTCAAATTGAGGTGAGAAGGTCCTCGTAAGGGCCAATGACAGCATTTATTTTATCGCGGACTGCTTCGTTCGTGATGTGCGTCGTGTAGTAGATGTTTTGTACATTTCGAAAACATCTCATCACTAGCGCATTAATTCTTCTTTTATAGAAAGCTACCAAAGATTTATTATCTATTTTAGTCTGGTTCCTGTTGCACCGGACCAGTGCAAAGAACTAGCCCAATCTCTCGACTGCAGCCATGCTCAGGCGGAATGGTCGAAGCACATGGTCAGGAGCTGGGCCCGGCGCAATCCAAATCACCTTGCTTCCGGCACCCTCCCTGAACCATATTTAGATAACGCCGGAGTTTGAGGGGGACGGGTCAAGATTTAGCGGTATTCACCGATTACCATTTAATCACGACCAATTGCTTACTAAAGCCAGTATGCCACATTTGTACTTACTGAAGCCAACTGGACACGAACCCCTGATCATTGCAGCCAGCTTGCCACATACAAACTGTGCTTGCATAAGTCAGCCTGTCACATACAAACTGTGCTTGTTAAAGTCAACCTGTCACATACACACTGTACTTGCATAAGTCAGCCTGTCACAAAGACAATGTTATTGCAGAGGTCAATCTGTCACTAAACTCACTGTGCTTGCATAAGTCAGCCTGTCACATACACACTGTGCTTGCATACGTCATCCTGTCACAAACACACTATGCTTGCTTAAGGTAGACCGTCACATACACACTGCGATTGCATAAGTCAGCCTGTCACATACACACTGTGCTTGCATAAGTCAGCCTGTCACATACACACTGTGCTTGCATAAGTCAACCTGCCACATCCATTATGTGCTTGCATAAGCCAGCCTGTCACATACACACTGTGCTTGCATAAGCCAGCCTGTCACATACACCCTGTGCTTGCATAAGTCAGCCTGTCACATACACACTGTGCTTGCATAAGTCAACCTGCCACATCCATACTGTGCTTGCGGAAGACCATCTTGACCCGAGACGAGTACCCAAATCCCACAAGACGTATAGGGGCTCACCAAGTTACCTACTTCTCCAACACTCAGTAGCCAGCATCAGTGAACGAGCATACACATCATAGGACCTCGCAGTACCAACTACGTCATGGTTCAACCCTGAGGAAGTAGGGACCGGATGTACGGCGAGACCAGTGTGAATAGTACATTAAGTAAACAACCAAAAACATTATCTTATATGTTACAGACGCTCCTTCTGTACAGAAGATTATTGCGTCCTACGTATTTCTATGGTTTTTGTTTAGTCCTGTATTCTTACTAGAGTTTTAAAAGATGATAAAGTGGTGGCTTTCCTGGTTTCTTCAGGCAATCCATTCCACGCCCGAATACCGGACGGAAAGAAAGAAAACTTGTATGTGTTTGTTCTTGCATATGGAATAAAAAAGGTGTTTTTATCTTTATGTCTATTTGAGGGTTGTATTAGGTTATCTTTGTGTTGTATTTCTAAATTAGAATTAATTGCCTTATGTATAATTACTAATTTACTCTTGGTTCTTCTATCCTCTAGTGTTTCAAGGTTTAATGATTTAACTAATGGTGTTACTCTTGTCAGTTTTGAATATTCTCCAGTAATGAATCTGGCAGCTCTTTTTTGTATTTGTTCTAACTTATCAATATTTTCTTTGGTGGATGGGTCCCATACTGAAGATGCATATTCTAGTATAGGTCTCACCAGGGTGAGATAGCATTTTAGTTTTATATCTTTGTTACATTTGTAAAAGTTTCTTTTTATAAAGCCTAAGGTTTTGTTTGATTTTTTAATAACTTCATTGACATGGGGATTCCAAGATAGTTTCTCATTTATTATGACTCCTAAGTATTTCGCATCTTTAGTTTGGGTTAGTTCTTTTCCATGAATGAAATATTTTGAATTTATTTGTTTCTTTTTCTTTGTTACTCTTAGCAGTTGACATTTTTCTGGGTGGAAGGACATACTCCAGTTAGTTTCCCATTTTATTAATTCATCTAAGTCTTTTTGTAAAATTTTGCTATCTTGTTCTGACTTGATTGTTCTATATATTATACAATCATCAGCAAATAACCTAACTTTAGTTCCTGTTGAGATATTGTTGGGTAAGTCATTTATATAAATTAAAAATAGTAAGGGACCTAGGACAGTTCCTTGTGGAACTCCTGAGTTAACCTTTATTGGTGTAGATTTAGAACCATTAATTATTACAGTTTGCTCCCTACCCAATAGGAAATCTTGGATCCAGTGATGTAAGGGACCTGAGATTCCAAAGTATTTAAGTTTTTTGAGTAAACTAAGGTGGTGAACTTTGTCGAATGCTTTTGAGAAGTCTAGTAATATTGTATCTATTTGATCATTATTATCTAAGCCTTTTGATAGATCATCTATTAGGCCTATCAATTGTGTTTCACATGATCTGTTCTTTCTAAAGCCATGTTGGTGTGGGCATAGGGCATTATATTTGTCAAGGTGGTTAACTATTCTGCTATATATTATGTGTTCCAGTAATTTACATGTGATACTAGTAAGTGATACAGGTCTGTAATTACCAGGGTCTGACTTATCACCTTTCTTAAAGAGCGGCGTTACATAGGCTAATTTCCAATCCTCGGGCACTTTACCCTGGTTTAGAGAGGCTTGAAAAAGAACTACAAGGATTGGGGACAGTTCATTGCTTAATTCTTTTAATAACCTGGCAGGTAATTCATCTGGGCCAGTAGCTTTGTTTATTTTTAAGTTTTTTAGGAGTGAATGTATACCTATCTCATCTACAGTTATGTTACCTATTTCTTCCAATTTATTTAAATTTATTGAAATTTCCTTGTCGCCTGAGGCAGAAAATGATGATGCAAAATATTTGTTAAGGATATTAGCTTTATTTTCATTATCATTATAGGTTTTATTATTTGAGCCTTTTAGTGTGGCTATACCTGAAGGCTCCATTTTTTTAGATTTGATAAAGGACCATAAGTTTTTATTGTTATCTTTAGTTATCACATTGTTTATATAATTATTTTTGAGGTTACGGCTAAGTTTCTGTGTCAGGTGCTTAATTTTTAAGTATTTTTTGTGTATCCTTTCTAAATTGGTAGCCTTAAATTTCTTAAATAAATTCTCCTTTAGTTTGCAATACTTTTTTAATTTAAAATTGAACCAGAATTTATTAATTCTATTTGAAGTTATTTTTGTTGGAACATTCTGATCCATTATGGTTTTTAAATATGTTTTTATTTCCTTCCATATTTCTTCTACAGGGCTAACTATGCTGAATTTACTTAGGAAATTTTGTTGGAAATTAGAAGCTGATTGGTGTAATTTTATTAAATTGCATTTATTCCAAAGATATATTGTTCTTCTAGGTATCTTATTTATTTTAGTTTTTATAGTGTTGGTTACCCTAACAATATCATGGTCAGACAGCCCAGGAATTATTGTGCAGTCTACTACTAATCCTGGTCTGTTTGTTAGGAATAAATCTAGTATTTTGTTTTTCCTAGTTGCTTTTTTTACTATCTGTTCTAGGTTTATGTTATTTATTGTGTCTAAGAAATGTTCATTAATTTCTTTATTATTTTGGTGGCTATCGATTGTATATTTTTTTCCAATTTATATCAATTAAGTTATTTGGCAAGGGATCTGATGATGATATGGCTATCATTAAGGGTATAGTTACCTTACATTAATATTAGGTTAACTATTATGTCATATCTGCTTAGTGGCCAATTGTAAATTAAACTTCTGTAAGTTAAATTTTCATAAATTTTTGTCAGTTTATTATCACATTCGAGAAGATCACTAAATTATACTTTCTGAGGAAAAAGATTATCATAAAATAATAATGACCTAGACAAAAAGCCAGATAAATCTTCTATGTCAACACAGTAACATATGGAACTACAGTCGGGTAGTAGTAAGTTGTCGAATTCAAGTTTCTCTACGAAAACTCTTTCAAGGCTTGCTGAAGCTTTTGGGGTGTATCTAAACAAAGCCTAAAAAATGATTATTTTGTGGATAGTTTTTTATTTTAAAAAACCGCATCTACAATTCTGATGACTTCAGAAACGAGTAAAAAGATTTTTAAAAATTGGTCATCATCTATTAAAGTAAAATATATAGTACTAGTCGACGCGCGTCGTAGCATACGCTCTAATAATTTAGTGACGGGTGTAGACTTCCTGAAAAACAAAGTTTTTCAAATGGTGTGGGTTAGGGCAAGCGACTGTGAGTAAATGAAATGAAGGAACTCTGGAGAGAGCAACATGCAATTGACAATGACTGAAAAAAAAGGTTTTTAAAGATACAGACATTTATGTTTGAACGTTGGGTCCTGCTAGCAAACCAAACCAGCTGGATTCGAAGACAACAATGGAAAGCCAACGTTGCTCAGTCGACTGTAGGAGATACCAAAGTGACTGATACACAGGAGCAATGAGGTACGCAATGCTGCTAGTTCACACATTTGCACATGCCTGAAGAGGGATGGAAGGCGCCTAAAGTATTCATTTTTTGAAAGTAATTGTTGAGGAAAGTGTATGGCTACTTTTCTGTCACTGAGCACTTCATGAGTTTGTTGGGCTTGGAGACACTGGCACCTCAGTTTACGTCTGCTTTGTTATGACTTAAACTCCTATACGTCTTGTTTTGACGTGAACCATTTTGCTTGGTCAATGACCTCTACTGGGAATACGACCCGAGTTCTAGAACTATTATGTGGTCGGCCATAAATGACGTCTAGTGATTTTACTCGATTTCCCCCTCCTCTCCGACTCACGTCGTCATAAAAAGTTAGCCTACCCAAAAATATAACATTATAAAATATTACCCCTATGTCATTTGTGAACGGCCATTATAAGTCAAAACAATACATCGCGCTGCACAATTTCCTAATTAAGCATCGCAGCAGTTTAGAGTAAAATTTTGATGAAAAATTTGTAAAATATAGCTCAACAATTAGATTTCTAGTTGCGTAGTACGTTGAGCAAGATTTTTTTTATTAGAGGGAACATTACGGCGCGCATTATTAACATGTATGAAATCATTTCAAGCTGCCTGATACTCAAGTGTGTGAGTACTGCAGTTGCTACCGTTTCAATAACATTTCGCGCAATAATATAAACTGTTACTGTTGTTGCGAGTTGTCTCTAAGCTCAAAATTGTCCATTTGAAAACAATTTGAAAACTAAAAATTGAAATTGAAAATTTTGTTTTAAAATTAGAATTAGATCTATGTGTGTATGTAAAATAATTCATCTTGAAATGAAAGCTTTTAATAGTACGTATTCTTTTGTATTTGTTTAACATTTCAATGGCTCAATATGAGTATGTCATTATTCTTATGTCTACAGTAATGAAGTGCAGTAGTAAACAGTCCAGTGAATCCACTCACCTAAGACAAGAGATGCAAAATGTTATTTGTTTTTGTCTGTAAATCCGGCTCCGTCGGACACAAAATTCATTAATCCGGGAAATTTGGCTCTGTCGGGAATTTAAAAAATTTAATCTGGTACACCCCAAGTTAATATAAGGCAAATATTAACTCCTATTGAACTTTGCAATTACTTTATTTTTGTTTATTTTTTATATGTTTTCCTTAGTAGATGTGTCCTATCGAGATGAACGATGTCTGATTTTATTTAAACGGTTATTAAATTGTAAAACATAATTTGTTTTAATTACTCTAAACGCATTTATATCGTTGGCTTTAGAAAAAAGATTAAACTAAAACTGAATATAACGTTTGTCTTAAGGCTATAGGTGATAATATATATTGAATAAACATAGTCCTATAGATATTTATCTTTCAGATTGATATCACCACGAATATTGCAATGTTTTCATATGATTACCTTTCAAAAACAAGAATAAAAAATAGTTAAATAATAAATATAAAAAATAAGATAAAAATTAATTTTTTAGATTGATATCACCACGTATATTGCAATGTTTTCATATGATAACTTTTCAAAAATAAGAAGAAAAATAGATAAATATAAATATAAAAATGATAAATAAATTAATTTTTTAGAAACATATCATATTTTATTTGAAAGAATCATCAGACAACACAATTTATACCATATTGTGGTAAACACTTCATGACGTATGCACTACATTGAAATTTATGTTGTTATTTTAAATTTTTATGAAACTAATTATTGGTTTTGTTAATGAGAGTTTTTTAAAAAATCATCTTTTTACTGCTTAATTCATAAAACATGGTAGATCTATACTTGATTTGGCCCCAACTGCGACAAATCAGGAATCCAGCAATTATTTTCAAATCTTACTCCAGGTTCGGCTTCGGAAGGACTTTCAATTCATAAATTTGGCCGAATGAATCAGAATTTCAAAAATTTGGATCTTGTTCAACTCTTATAAAAATATATTCTTATAGGTAGGATATGACTTTGTATAAGGAAATGGCGTGACAGTTGTCGTTGAATTAAGAAAATTAGGAGAAGTTGTGGAAGTGGTATATTCACTAAAATGATGCTAAAAGCAAAAAAAATGTTGGGATTTCCATTTTATGATTAGACCATATCCTGATATTGACAACAGAGACTGAATTCATGACGTCTCGCGTTTGTCGATTTAGAACATCAAGGAACCTAAGGACGTCATACTTTTTGCAAAACAATAAATGTAATAATTTACAAACCCACTGCACGGTGCGCTAATAACTAATAAATAAGTTTTTTTTTAAAACATGGCGGCTATATGAAATGAAAATAACTTTAAAAGTGGAAATAATTTTTATTTCAATATTTTTTGAATTTTTTAGTACAGAGATGAATTTTTAAAAAAATATTTAATAGGATAGACGTATTTCAGATAATCATTTAACAAAATTGATTGAAATACTATCATTAGGTTCGATAAGGCTCTAACAGAATTAATTTCCATAACAATATATTTGGTTATTAATGCAAAGTATTAGACACAGGCAAAAACATTTATTTTAGCAGCATTAATGAATTTAAGTGAAA
Organism: Radix auricularia; assembly: GCA_002072015.1. Lineage (NCBI taxonomy): Eukaryota > Metazoa > Mollusca > Gastropoda > Lymnaeidae > Radix > Radix auricularia. Next base: position 36,381 of record MUZC01002103.1, on the reverse strand, counting down.
CTTTAACACCCATTCGCATACTGCTGTTTTATTGTCACTCAATCTTAGCGACATATGAACATTCCTAAAACTGTTTCATTTCTGTTTAGAAAATTGTAAAAATGTATTATCTAATTTAAACGTACACATTGCCCCTAAAGATTAATCGAATGCCGTTTTCAAAGAAAAAAAAAGAGATTTTAATTGCAAGGCATTAAATTTTATTCTGTTAAATCTTTTGTAAAGAAACAACAACGGTCAATCAAAGCCTAATAGAAATTTAGGAACAATAATTAAACAAACTATGTATGCATATGTGTGTGTTTGTGCATGTCTACGTATGCGTTTATATCTATATGTATATATACATGTATGTAACAATGGAAATTTTATTTTTTGTGTTTAGAACATAGGAATGTATCACATTTATTCCATGCAGAAGAGCAGGGTTTACTAGGCTGAAGACAGCAGTACACCAGTGCCATGAGCAAAGATTACATAACTCTATTACTATTAAGTTTTTTGAATTAGCTAAAAAAGGAATATTCTGAGAACTATTGCGCTCGTAACGCAGATAGAAGCCAGCTATAAAAGCATTAATATATATAATAGCCCAGTGGTGTGGTTCTGTATGTATGTTTGTAACGTAACGCGTAACGCAAGAGATGTACGACAGTCTACAGCAGTTAGTTTAGTTGAAACGCTGAGGAGCGATGTACGACAGTCTACAGCAGTTAGTTTAGTTGAAAAATCGTGTTTTGATGAGCGCTGTAAAAATATTTAATATGATGACGTCATTGTTTGGTGTGCATCGGTACGCAAAATACAACCCCTATTATTATTATTAAATAAATACTTTGCGTACATTTCATAAAGTTTAATAATTCGTATTTATCAAAAAAGGACAAGTTAGTTGGTTTTTAAAAAAAAGGTTGGCGCCGTAGGCGCCCAAAAAACGGGGGCGCCGCAGGCGCCACGGCGCCTGGCACAATCTAGTGTACAAAATAATTTAGTTACACACGAATTTGTCATTTTAATTTCCATATTATTAAATATGAATGGTAGATAAATAAACCTTTTGGGGGTGGACAAAAACTGATCTTTTGAAAATTGATTTTGTGCAGGTCCTTTGAACAATAATAATACATATTTCTGTGAATTTAAATTTAAAAAATATAATTTGCCATATTTTTTAATCAGATGCATTAAACATCAATGTTTAACCTATGGCAATAGAAAATTCGACGTGTTATGTTATTTTTCTTTCTTTTTAAAATAAATGAATTTGTTTTTAGGTTTTCTTTAATTTTATAAAAAAATGTTATGTTTCTTAATGCAAGAGTATATATCTGTAGAAACGTAACACCACCAATTGATTTTCCACCCGATACAAAGTTGTTGTTTTTTTCTGCCCTTTACTCGGGGCTTTCCTTCGCATTCCTCATCATTTTATCAGATCAGTAGTCTTAATTATATTTAAGTTTAGTTAATTCGCATACAATATAGAAGACAGTCTTGCGTATACGAAAAGCTTTAATATACTTACTGTGACTAATTTGCACTATATACTAAGTGTACAAATATATCTTATGGAACTTGTAATATTACAAATATATTTAACGAAATTGTATACTATGAAATATTTAAATTAAGAAGTTACTTAATTAGATTATAATATGAACATTTTCATTTATCTAATTTCCTTAAAGATATTAAAAAAAAATTTTAAAAAAAACCAAAGTATATGCCTGTTAGAAAGAAAAGCAATATGTATGGCTGAAAAACGTGTTGAAAGATATATAATCGCAATCAAATAAATAGAGGCAAGTACTCGTAGAAAATGTGTATTCCCTTAATATTAAAAATTATACAGAAAAAAAAACATATTTGAATAGCAAATGCAAAAATTAAAAACAATTCAATTTTTTTTTAAATACCCAATAGTAATGTACATTATTTATTGTCTTTGGATTTCAAAAATAAATAATTGATTTTTTATTTGATTTCATATTTTTTTAAGAGACGCTGCACGCTTTAACTCTGCGGCTGACGATAATATTTAGGTCATTTAACTGGTCAAACAAAGTTTGAAAAGCGTCAGTGTCTTTACTCTCTCGTCTTATTTCATTTTTAAGGGCCTCTATTTGGCCTTTGAAAGCTTGTTCTTGTGCTTTGTTCATTGATTGACAGTTATCTATGCTGTCACTTAATGCAATGATTCGTGTTTGAAAATGTTCTTTAGATTTTGAAATTTTGTCTTCTAATATCAACTTTTCCCGGGCGTGTTCCAATCTTTTGTACATTGTAAGCGTATACCTTTCTCCGTTGCTGTGTATCTCCTTAGCCAAAGCAATCATCTTTGCTCTCGACTTGTCTCTTTCCTCAGGCAAACTCTTATTATTAGTAATCAATAAAACCCGTTCATTAAACTTTACGATCACTTCTCTTACGTTTAAATTATGTGCCTTCAAATATAATGTAAAATCGTTCTCAAAATTATCACTGTGAGTAAAAATGATCGCACCAAACTTTCGAAAAATGTCGGCACCAAAAATAGTTTCAATAACTTCGATTGTCTTCATATCTTCTGAAGATATTTTCGCCGTAACATCATGCACAAAAAAGAACGCGTTAACACCATTCTCGGAGCATCCCCTCATCAACATATTCATGTTTTCAATTGCGTCTTTGGTATCGCTATAATCTTTAGAAAAAAATACCGTGTCAAATATACCAGGTGTGTCAAAAACACGAAGTGTCATATTTTCATACTGACTGACACCCTTTTCTACCATCTTCGTCACCGAAGATATACCCCCACATACTTCAAAGTGATCTTTACCCAAGAGATTGTTTCCAGTGGCACTCTTTCCATGTCCAGTTTTTCCAAGTAATACAATGTTCAACTCAATATTAGCTGAAATGTTAATTAATCAATTTATTTTCGAATTTTTTGGGTACTTGTGGGATAGCTTAAGGAATCTATATTATTATGTATATGTATCTACGCACAGATATAGAATTATATGTATGCAAGTGTCTACCTTAATAAGTATCTATATATATTTAACTTTAAATGTATTAAAGTTTCTATCTATTTATCTATCCATCTATCTATCTATCTATCTATCTATCTATCTATCTATCTATCTATCTATCTATCTATCTATTTATCTATCTATCTATCTAT
>MUZC01002101.1:7737-23904 GCA_002072015.1 Radix auricularia | reverse complement strand
CCCAGTCAAACTGTGGTCCATCAATGATCCCAGTAGTCAAACTGTGGTCAATCAATGATCCCAGTCAAACTGTGGTCCATCAATGACCCCAGTCAAACCGTGACCATCAATGATCCCAGTCAAACTGTGATCCATCAATGATCCCAGTCAAACTGTGGTCCATCAATGATCCCAGTCAAACTGTGGTCCATCAATGATCCCAGTCAAACTGTGGTCCATCAATGATCCCAGTAGTCAAACTGTGGTCCATCAATGACCCCAGTCAAACTGTGGTCCATCAATGATCCCAGTCAAACTGTAGTCCATCAATGATCCCAGTAGTGAAACTGTGGTCCATCAATGACCCCAGTCAAACTGTGGTCCATCAATGATCCCAGTCAAACTGTGGTCCATCAATGATCCCAGTCAAACTGTGACCATCAATGATCCCAGTCAAACTGTGGTCCATCAATGATCCCAGTGAAACTGTGGTCCATCAATTATCCCAGTCAAACTGTGGTCCATCAATGATCCCAGTCAAACTGTGGTCCATCAATGATCCCAGTCAAACTGTGGTCCATCAATGACCCCAGTCAAACTATGGTCCATCAATGATCCCAGTCAAACTGTGGTCCATCAATGATCCCAGTCAAACTGTGACCATCAATGATCCCAGTCAAACTGGGGTCCATCAATGATCCCAGTCAAACTGTGACCATCAATGATCCCAGTCAAACTGTGGTCCATCAATGATCCCAGTCAAACTGTGGTCCATCAATGACCCCAGTCAAACTGTGACCATCAATGACCCCAGTCAAACTGTGGTCCATCAATGATCCCAGTAGTCAAACTGTGGTCCATCAATGATCCCAGTAGTCAAACTGTGGTCCATCAATGATCACAGTCAAACTGTGGTCCATCAATGAACCCAGTCAAACTGTGGTCCATCGATGACCCCAGTCAAACTGTGGTCCATCAATGACCCCAGTCAAACTGTGGTCCATCAATGACCCCAGTCAAACTGTGGTCCATCAATGATCCCAGTAGTCAAACTGTGGTCCATCAATGATCCCAGTAGTCAAACTGTGGTCCATCAATGAACCCAGTCAAACTGTGGTCCATCAATGACCCCAGTCAAACTGTGGTCCATCAATGACCCCAGTCAAACTGTGGCCCATCAATAATCCCAGAATGCCCCAAACGAATCCCATCTACATCCCCGCCTTAAAGCAGAAACACTAGCGCCATCTACGCTAAAAATAAAATTCCTCATTTGAAAACCAAATTGATAAAATTGCTCAGGGGCAGGCAGACACACCGAAGTAAAAAAAAAAAAGTATTGTTACAGTAATGAAAGAAACACATATGCAGGCAGACCGATGAAATTACCGAAATATCCCTCCAACAGGAAAGTCTCTCAAAGATGTCCCCATGCGTCACCATTGACTCCAAATGGACGCAACTGAGAGACACAATCTATACATCCGCAATACAAGCCTTTGGCAAACAATCTCACAAAAACACGGACTGGTTTGATGAACATTGTGACGAGATGAAACCCGTCACTGAAGCAAAAAGGAAAGCTCTTATGGCTTACAAGGAAAAGCCTACACCTGACAATTTGCATGCTTTAAAAACAGCTAAGTCTCTTGCCCAAAAGGTTGCACGTAAATGTGTCAATACCTACTGGCTTAAGCTCTGTTCCAGTATACAATCAGCTGCAGACATGGGCAATGCAAAAGTCATGTACGAAAACATCAAAAAGGCAACGGGCCCCTTGACGTCAAAAGCTGCTCCCCTAAAGTCCAAAAATGGAGAAATTATTCAAGACCAGGCAGCACAGCTAAAACGGTGGGTTGAGCATTATCTGGAATTGTATTCAACAGTTACCACAGTCTCCAGCACCGCTCTAGATGACATCCCAGATATGCNCCATCAATGACCCCAGTCAAACCGTGACCATCAATGATCCCAGTCAAACTTTGATCCATCAATGACCCCCAGTCAAATTGTGGACCATCAATGATCCCAGTCAAACTGTGGTCCATCAATGATCCCAGTCAAACTGTGGTCCATCAATGATCCCAGTAGTCAAACTGTGGTCCATCAATGACCCCAGTCAAACTGTGGTCCATCAATGATCTCAGTCAAACTGTGGTCCATCAATGATCCCAGTCAAACTGTGGTCCATCAATGATCCCAGTAGTCAAACTGTGGTCCATCAATGACCCCAGTCAAACTGTAGACCATCAATGATCCCAGTAGTCAAACTGTGGTCCATCAATGACCCCAGTCAAACTGTGGTCCATCAATGATCCCAGTCAAACTGTGGTCCATCAATGACCCCAGTAAAACTGTGGTCCATCAATGATCCCAGTCAAACTGTGGTCCATTAATGATCCCAGTCAAACTGTGACCATCAATGATTCCAGTCAAACTGTGGTCCATCTATGATCCCAGTCAAACTGTGGTCCATCAATGATCCCAGTCAAACTGTGGTCCATCAATGATCCCAGTCAAACTGTGGTCCATCAATGATGCCAGTCAAACTGTGACCATCAATGATCCCAGTCAAACTGTGGTCCATCAATGATCCCAGTCAAATTGTGGTCCATCAATGACCCCAGTCAAACTGTGGTCCATCAATGATCCCAGTCAAACTGTGGTCCATCAATGATCCCAGTCAAACTGTGACCATCAATGATCCGGGTCAAACTGTGGTCCATCAATGATCCCAGTCAAACTGTGGTCCATCAATGATCCCAGGCAAACTGTGGTCCATTAATGATCCCAGTCAAACTGTGGTCCATCAATGATCCCAGTCAAACCGTGACCATCAATGACCCCAGTCAAACTGTGGTCCATCAATGATCCCAGTCAAACTGTGGTCCATCAATGATCCCAGTAGTCAAACTGTGGTCCATCAATGATCCCAGTCAAACTGTGATCAATCAATGATCCCAGTCAAACTGTGGTCCATCAATGATCCCAGTCAAACTGTGGTCCATCAATGATCCCAGTCAAACTGTGGTCCATCAATGATCCCAGTAGTCAAGCTGTGGTCCATCAATGATTCCAGTCAAACTGTGGTCCATCAATGATCCCAGTCAAACTGTGGTCCATCAATGATCCCAGTCAAACTGTGGTCCATCAATGATCCTCGTCAAACAATGGTCAAGCAATGATCCCAGTAGTCAAGCTGTGGTCAATCAATAATCCCAGTAGTCAAGCTGTGGTCCATCAATGATCCCAGTCAAACTGTGGTCCATCAATGATCCCAGTCAAACAGTGGTCCATCAATGATCCCAGTNCAAATAGGTGCTATCCCGTCATGGCCTGCCTTCTCCACTGGGTGCGTGGAGATTAGAGTACCACTCAACAAGTGGGCCACTAAGCCCTGCACCAAGAAATACAAAAAAGAAAAAGAAGACCCCAGCTCTTCGAATCGCTAGCTGGAACGTGAGGACTATGTGTCCCGGCATCACTGATGATCTGCAGTCCATAAACGACACACGGAAGACAGGAATAATCGATAGAGAACTTAAAAGGCTAAAGATTGACATAGCATGCCTTCAGGAGACCAGGCTCCCAGACAACGGTTCACTCAAAGAGGCCAATTACACCTTCTTCTGGCAAGGCAGACCGAAAGACGAACCTAGACAGCATGGTGTGGGTTTCGCTGTTAAAAACACTCTTCTACCATCCATTGAACCACCGTCATCAGGCACGGAGAGGATCCTCACTCTAAGACTCAGAACAACTGCGGGCCCAGCAAACATTCTTAGTGTGTATGCCCCAACACTCTATTCAACTCCGGAAGAGAAGGACCAGTTCTATGGAGCGTTAGACCAGGCAATAGCCGGCATCCACAAAGACGAGGCAATCTATCTCCTAGGAGATTTCAATGCTAGAGTGGGGAGCGACCACGAAGCCTGGCCCACCTGCCTTGGACTATTTGGAAGAGGAAAGTTAAATGAAAATGGACAAAGGCTTCTGGAATTGTGCTGCTCACGAGGCTTGTGTGTGACCAACACTTTCTTCAAGTGCAAGGATATACATCAAGTATCTTGGAGACACCCTCGATCCCACCAATGGCACCAGCTGGACCTCATTATCACCAGGCGTGCACAACTAGCTAGCGTCCTACTCACTCGCAGCTATCACAGTGCCGACTGTGACACGGATCATTCCCTTGTCGCCAGCAAAGTACGAATAATGAGGAAAAACTCGTACCACACAAAGAAAAAGGGAAGTCCACGCATCAATACCTCCTGCATGAAAGACCCTGCGATAGCGCAGCTGTTCAAAGACAAGGTGAAGGAAAGTCTCTCAAAGATGTCCCCATGCGTCACCATTGACTCCAAATGGACGCAACTGAGAGACACAATCTATACATCCGCAATACAAGCCTTTGGCAAAAAATCTCACAAAAACACGGACTGGTTTGATGAACATTGGGACGAGATGAAACCCGTCACTGAAGCAAAAAGGAAAGCTCTTATGGCTTACAAGGAAAAGCCTACACCTGACAATTTGCATGCTTTAAAAACAGCTAAGTCACTTGCCCAAAAGGTTGCACGTAAATGTGTCAATACCTACTGGCTTAAGCTCTGTTCCAGTATACAATCAGCTGCAGACATGGGCAATGCAAAAGTCATGTACGAAAACATCAAAAAGGCAACGGGCCCCTTGACGTCAAAAGCTGCTCCCCTAAAGTCCAAAAATGGAGAAATTATTCAAGACCAGGCAGCACAGCTAAAACGGTGGGTTGAGCATTATCTGGAATTGTATTCAACAGTTACCACAGTCTCCAGCACCGCTCTAGATGACATCCCAGATATGCCACTCATGGAAGAACTTGATGTCGTGCCCACACAGGAAGAGCTGAGCAAAGCAATTGACAGTCTAGCTTGTGGAAAAGCGCCTGGGAATGATGGAATACCACCAGAGGTTCTAAAGAGTGGCAAGACAGCTTTACTCCAACCATTGCACGAGATTCTGTCCCTCTGCTGGGAACAGGGCTACATCCCCCAAGACCTAAAGGATGCAAATATAGTGACACTATATAAAAACAAAGGTGATAGGAGTGATTGCAATAATTATCGCGGCATTTCACTCCTTAGTATTGTAGGAAAGACCTTTGCCCGCGTTATACTAAAACGTTTACAAAGCCTAGCATCCCGCGTCTATCCAGAATCTCAGTGTGGTTTCCGGTCCGGTCGGTCTACCATAGACATGGTGTTCTCCATACGACAGCTCCAGGAAAAATGCAGAGAGCAGCAGATGCCACTATACATTGCATTTGTGGACCTTACAAAAGCCTTCGACTTAGTCAGTCGCAACGGGCTATTCCAAATACTGGCAAAAATTGGATGTCCCCCTCACCTACTTGCCATCATCAGACAGTTCCATGAAAATATGCTTGGCACAGTACAGTTCGATGGAGCTAAGTCAGAGGCCTTCCCTGTCAGCAGCGGAGTTAAACAAGGTTGTGTACTCGCACCAACACTCTTCGCAATATTCTTCTCTGTACTTCTTCGATACGCATTCAAGGATAGCAGTGAGGGAATCTGGTTACATACCAGAGCTGATGGAGGACTTTTCAACACTGCCCGCCTCCGAGCCAAGACCAAAACGACGGATGTCCTAATTCGAGAGCTACTATTTGCGGATGATGCGGCACTAACAGCACATACAGAATCTGGTTTGCAACAACTCGTGTCAAGCTTCTCCAATGCCTGCAAAGAATTTGGTCTGCAAATCAGCTTGAAAAAGACAAACATCATGGCCCAAGACACTCGACCTCCTCCTACCATAAATATCGATAATGAAAACTTGGAGGTTGTGGACAGCTTCACCTACTTGGGATCCAAGGTCTCCAATACACTGTCCATTGAAGAAGAAATAAACAGCAGAATTGGCAAGGCAGCCGCAACAATGGCTAAACTAAATAAGCGGGTCTGGCAAAACACCAAGCTAACGGAGAAAACCAAACTGTGCGTCTATCGAGCCTGTGTCATCAGTACACTACTATATGGGAGCGAGACATGGACCACTTATACATCACAAGAGCGTAAGCTTAACAGCTTCCATTTGAGATGCTTGCGCCGCATCCTTGGTATTAAATGGCAAGAAAAAGTGCCTAATAGTGAGGTACTAACGCGTGCCAATACCCAAAGCATGTTCTCAATTCTTAGTGAAAGACGCCTGAGGTGGCTAGGACATGTCAAAAGAATGAGCCCCGGCCGCATCCCGAAGGACCTCCTATATGGTGAACTTGCTTCAGGAAAGAGGAAAACAGGTCGCCCACGCTTGCGATTTAAAGATGTCTGTCAAAGGGACATGAAAGCAGCCAAAATACATACAAGTGACTGGGAGTGTAAGGCAGAAGACCGATCTACGTGGCGCACAGTTGTCAAAGAGGGCGTGATAGTAGCCGAGGAGCGAAGAATGGAGGAGGCTGCAGACAGAAGAGCTAGGAGAAAGGCCAAAACATTTGGAAGCACAGAACTCGTGTGTAAAAACTGTGGCAAAGACTGTCACTCAAGGATAGGACTGCACAGTCACTCGAGGAAATGCAACCCAACCCAACGGTGATGCACCATCGTCTCGCGAGACGGAAGGATGCCGGATCCCTCCAACAACTAATGATAGCAATTGCGTCAACCAGATGGCATTTAGATGTTTGAAGTCGCTGCTGTAACAAATGAACGCCACTCAATACAGCCTCGATGACACCAGTCACCATCTACAGCTGGTGAATTAGTTGAGGACTTAATGCTGGCGGTCTTCGTCATTAACAAGTTGAATGTTTTAGCTGTTTGTTTTTTCTATTTATTAATACTTTTTAAAAATCTCCACGCAATGAAATCCCAATTGCTTGTGGGACATTTGTTCAAACTTAACTTTAAAAGTTAATTAAATAGCAATCAAACATTTATTTAAATGATGAACGTAGCTCATGTACATTGTAATGTCGTAATATGTTGTAGTAGTGATATGTATATGTCACATTCAATGCATATGAATATTAATCGAGCACTAAATATGTACGGTTACTATTTGTATGTGAAGCGCTGTGAGCCCAGCTGACTTATCTTATCTGTCACAGAAGCTCCTTCTGTACAGAAGATTATTGCGTCCTACGCTAGGATACATTATATATTAATTTTCAAATTGTTATAACTAATTTCATGAATGTAATGAAAATATTAGGTATGCCAAGCTTTAGGAACTTTAACATTACATTGTTTGAGCACCAGCATGTTTTGACAGTGACTCTTAAAAAAAATAACTTTGAAGGCAGAAACGTCTACTACGCCTCTAGCAATGTGTGAGCTTTAACCACAGTTGTGGGGTGGGTCTGTTGTGGGGTGGGTCTGTTGTGGGGTGGGTCTGTTGTGGGGCTGGTCTTGGGCAACATTCTGTTCACTACGCTAGTTGATTAACTGGTGAGAATCAGCTTTAACCCACACCGGCGACTCTACCAACCATTGGTGCAATTTTAAGCACTTATCACTGTTAATGTCAACGTGACTCACTGTTTTTGTCGCTTTGAAATGTCAAATTAATGCTAATAAGTCACGCTAATAATTACACGGTTTTCCTAATATTAGTTTTGCGCACCTTATTTGGCACCACTATTGACCGGTGCGCTTTAATCAGAAGTACGATTAAAAATATAAGTGAAAGAGGTCGACGGAAGTGAACTCAATCCCGTTTGGTGCTGATGATGCAACCACACGTATAGAGGCCAGTGATCTCGTTAGAGTATAACCTTGACCTCCAGAATCTGACCCCATGACTTGTGAACCTTAGACGCCCACATCTCAAGATACGGGGATCTTGTCAAACAATACACGACATTGGTGCCCACAGGAAGTCAGCACCGTTCATTGGTTGAATGTTCCAGCCCAATAACAATAACTTAAGTGCTGTCGAGTACAGTAGAGTTTTGAGGATACAGTTGTGAATGATGTGTCCGTCGATGAAAATTCCACATTTATTAGTAATGTTTTATCAACTTTATGTTTGTCCATAAAGTACGTCAAGTTATTTTTGACCAGTTTAAAATCCCCCCTCTGTAACCAACTGTCACAAATCTTGCACCCCCCTCCCCCCAAAGTAAGTCACACTTTCGAACTCATTTTTTTAAATTAACAAAATAATTAAAAACTAATATGAAACACCGTGACGTCACAAATGGCCGGACATCTTTCGCCCCTGTCACAAACTGTTACACTTTCTTACACTCCCCCTCCCTTTTTAGCGTGTGACGAACTTAATGGACCGCCCCTTTCATCACTACACATCGCCATTTCCTTCATTTCGTTACATATCTCAGGTCTTGAAGACGATTGAAGCGCATGACAAAACTTTGTTAACTGATTTTATGTTCCCGTGGAGATGTCTAAGACCCGTTAAGTTTTGTTATGTTCCCGTGGAGATGTCTAAGACCCGTTAAGTTTTGTTATGTTCCCGTGGAGATGTCTAAGAACCGTTAAGTTTTGTTATGTTCCCGTGGAGATGTCTAAGACCCGTTAAGTTTTGTTATGTTCCCGTGGAGATGTCTAAGATCCGTTAAGTTTTGCTATGTTCCCGTGGAGATGTCTAAGACCCGTTAAGTTTTGTTATGTTCCCGTGGAGATGTCTAAGACCCGTTAAGTTTTGTTATGTTCCCGTGGAGATGTCTAAGACCCGTTAAGTTTTGTCAGACAGCAGCTTGTAAAGGAATCTGGAACATTCCACATTGTTTCTCTTTTTGAACTTTTGACCGTTGTATTCTCATATCAACTGATGTAAAGCAAACAATATATTTTGCCTGGGAGAACTAAATTTAAATATCCCAAGGCAATAGTGTTTTTTTTAAATTTGACCTCAACAAACATAGACAATGTCAAATATTTTGTATGTGTTAATTTTGTTTTTGTGTTAGAGGTGATCTTTTGAAAAAAGAAATATATAAAAAAAATTGCTTTTACTTTAAAAAAAATTAAAACAGAATATTTGATTTGAGATAGTTTGCTTTATTTCTTTACATGTCAAAATTTTCTTTACAAAAGAAAAATAAATCATGTTCTGATTTTTCTCCATCTTTCTAGTATTAGACTCTAGTCTATGTGTTATGTTAAATTTCTGTGACACAGACGCTATTGAATCATTTTTAAAAATTGTGTATTCATGTAATTAATGAAGTTTAGGTCTAATAAAAGAGAAAAAGTTCCACAACAGCCAAGGATAAGAAGTTCACACCAATAAATAGTTACAGGATTCTCTATTTATATGTCTCCCGTGCTCTGTGGTGAAACGGAGGGCTCCTGGCGTGCCTTATTTCACACCATGTAAGAATTAGTACCAAGTTGGTCAAACGTACCAGTGACCGGCGATATTGGTCGAACGTACCAGTGACCGGCGATATTGGTCCAACGTACCGGTGACCGGCGACATTGGTCCAACGTACCGGTGACCGGCGATATTGGTCGAACGTACCAGTGACCGGCGATATTGGCCGAACGTACCAGTGACCGGCGATATTGGCCGAACGTACCGGTGACCGGCGACATTGGTCCAACGTACCGGTGACCGGCGACATTGGTCCAACGTACCAGTAACCGGCGATATTGGCCGAACGTACCAGTGACCGGCGATATTGGTCCAACGTACCGGTGACCGGCGATATTGGTCCAACGTACCGGTGACCGGCGACATTGGTCGATCGTACCGGTAACCAGCCACGTACAAAACACTTTGAACACGTCCTGAGAGAGTCTTTCTCTGAGCGGATATTGGGGACTTCTCCCCATATTAAAAAAGTCCGCTCGGTGCAGTGACCTCATCCCATCTCATACATTCTGGGGGGTGGGGGTGGGGGTGGTGAATTATGAACTTCCAGTGTCTACTTTTCTTTTAGTGGATCGCCTTAGGGATTATTTTATTGGATGTTATTTGAGTGAAAACCCGAGACTATTTCGCAACGATGAAATGAAATACGTAATACAATGGATATGTTGACTTTCTGTTCAGATTAGAAATATGATACTGGTATCTGATTAAGCTAAAGACTTCTTGACCAAGCAGTGATTTAAAGAAACTATATAACTTGATGGCCACAGACGTCTTCATACCGGTAGAGTATTTTAGTTTATGGGCGATATTACTTATATTGTAATAACAATTGTTAGTTGATGTTTACAGGGTTTACCTTCCAGGTAAAAAGTGTGTGTAACGAAGCCAACTCATATTACAGCCGTGTGTAACGAAGCCAACTCATATTACAGCCGTGTGTAACGAAGCCAACTCATATTACAGCCGTGTGTAACGAAGCCAACTCATATTACAGCCGTGTGTAGCGAAGCCAACTCATATTACAGCCGTGTGTAACGAAGCCAACTCATATTACAGCCGTGTGTAACGAAGCCAACTCATATTACAGCCGTGTGTAACGAAGCCAACTCATATTACAGGTGGGTGTCCTGAAACTGAAGAGCGTTTCCTTCTAGAAAAATCTTGTCTTACTTGAGCCTGCGTCCATAAACGCCTGGCCAGGGGCAGTGATGTATTATGGCAACGGATTTTTTTTTCTTCCTTGAAAGAAGGAAGGGGAGAGAATCTCCACCGAGTGAACGGAAAATAAGAAATAGGAGTGATAGGAGGAAAGATAAACGGATTTCGTGGACTTCATTTTCCAATGGTTACAAAACAGGCCCTCGACACCCCCCAACCACCCCCACCCTTCTCTGCGACGATGGGCAAAACGTCTAGCAGGATGCGAGTGAGAGGTGGGTATATTTGGAGACAGTTCAGTGAGGGGTGGTAAAGTGGGGAGGGGATGGCGTTGGCTTTGGAACGGCACGGGGTAGTGTCAATAGTACCGTCTGAAGCATTTCGTCACTGTGTTAATTTGTTGTTTTTTAATCGGTGATTTTTTGGTCTGCTTATGGATGTCAGCATATTTTATATCTCCGTTTTCGGTGTCTGTATTCGTATTCGGTGTCTGTATCCGTATTCGGTGTCTGTATCCGTATTCGGTATCTGTAACCGTATTAGGTGTCTGTATCCGTTTTCGGTGTCTGTATCCGTATTCGGTGTCTGTATCCGTATTCGGTGTCTGTAAACGTATTCGGTGTCTGTATCCTGTGTTTTATATTGGCTGTCTGCAGATTAAATCTTGGCTAATTTGGTGTCTTATTATCTGGTATCGCCACCTTTGGTTTTGTTCCCTACAAGATTGGCATGTAACGAATTCTAAGGCGCAGTATAACGCTAAACAGATTCTACACATTTCATTTTATGTGTCGATTTTTTTAAAAAATTATAAAACTGAATAGATCTATATTCTTATTTAGTATTATTTATTAAGTTCACATGTTTTCTGTTTCAGATTTGCGTGTCTCCATATTTCGATATTCCCATATTTGATGTTTTGGTGAGAAATTCTGATCTTACAGATTTTTATTTCTAACATATTGTTTTGATATCTGTAATTGATTGACCAAAAAAAATAATTTTGAAAAATTGATAAAAGTAAACCTATTGACAAAGTCAAACTATGGGCATAAGTAAAATTATGGACAATTGTAAAACTAATGACCAATAAAAATATATGGAGTAGTACTTCGGTAAACGTCTGCTTTGGTATAAGTCCAACTTGGTATATGCCCTGTCTGGATGCGAAACATTTACTTGGTATACGACTTTTTCGGAATACGAGATATACGTGCCAGAACTTGTATGGGGGTCCTCCATAAATGACGTCACGTGATTTTGGTGGATTCCCCTCCCCTCCACGTCACACGTCGTTACGGAGAGTTACCCCGCTCATTAAAATGTGAATTTAATTTAGTGCAAGGCCCTACTCTAGTATCGTGACACGCCCGTATCCCTTTAAAACTTCATTTAAATAAATTTTAAGCCATCAAATATTTCAGTGGAACTTTTGTTTATGGCTGCGCACTTTGATGTGAGTTCACTGTTCTTTAACAACCCCCCCCCCCCTCGTCACACATCGTTACAAAAGTGTCACCCCCTCCCACACACTTTCCCGCTACATTCATGACGTCATTTATGAATGGCCTCTAAGAGTCAAAATGACACATCGTGTATGTGTAACCTGTAGGAATCACTCACACCGCGCCATACTCATGTGTGTTAGTACGACAGTTGATGACACATGGTGTATGTGTAACCTGTAGGAATCACTCACACCACGCCATACTCATGTGTGTTAGTACGGCAGTTGATCACACATCGTGTATGTGTAACCTGTAGGAATCACTCACACCGCGCCATACTCATGTGTGTTACTACGGCAGTTGATGACACATCGTGTATGTGTAACCTGTAGGAATCACTCACACCGTGCCATACTCATGTGTGCTAGTACGGCAGTTGCTACCGTAAAGTGGAAGATTCGCGCAATAGCTCTACATTGTCACGTGATTATATGTTTTTCTAGACATTTAAAAAAAAAAAAAAGTAAACTCACCTACCATGAGTTCTAGGAAAGTCAATGAGAGGAGCCACGCAACAGGAAAAGAAGAGTTTTGGATCACTGCGGAGTTGAACACACACACACAAAGAGAGACCATTAAACCAGTTGAATTTGGCGTGCGTGTGCTGGACTTAATTAAGCTTGCAAAGAATGACTATTTCTATGATTGTCAACAACAAGGACTCTATGAAATGGGCAAGTGTGGAAAATTCGATTACAAAACAATGAACAAGGACGTTAGAGTATGTTGAAAAATTGATTTTGATCGTGATAAAAAAAGAAAATAAATTGTTTAAGTTCTTTGATTGTGTATTTTTTAGCGTAGAGCAGTGTTTATATATTTGATACAACCACGTCGATAAATATATAAAAATGTAAATGACAATAATATTTTTTCAAGGGAACGAATTAATAATTTCCTCTCTATTTCTTTTAGTAAAAATTGTTTTGTTAAAAGTCATTTTGGTATACGTGCAAGTGTCTGGAACGGATATGGACGTATACCGAGGTACCATTGTATTGTATTTACTTTCCAAACAATCAGTGCCGAAAACTTAACGTGCAGCGCTTAATTCGACAAATCATTTGTTTTAGATTTAAAAATATCGCCTGCCCTATAGTCTAATTAAAGTTCACAATATCGTCTGTCCTTTGATAAAACTTCACAATATCGTCTGTCCTATGATAAAACTTCACAATATCGTCTGTCCTATGATAAAACTTCACAAAATCGCCTGCCCTATATCCAAAACTTCACAAAATCGCCTGCCCTATAATAAAACTACACAATATCGCCTGCCCTATAATAAAACTACACAATATCGTCTGCCCTATAATAAAACTTCACAATATCGCCTGTCCTAAAGCAAAACTTCACAATATCGTCTGCCCTATAACGTCTGCCCTATAATAAAACTTCACAATATCGCCTGTCCTAAAGCAAAACTTCACAATATCGTCTGCCCTATAATAAAACTTCACAAAATCGCCTGTCCTAAAGCAAAACTTCACAATATCGCCTGCCCTATAATAAAACTTCACAATATCGCCTGTCCTAAAGCAAAACTTCACAATATCGCCTGTCCTAAAGCAAAACTTCACAATATCGTCTGCCCTATAATAAAACTTCACAATATCGCCTGTCCTAAAGCAAAACTTCACAATATCGCCTGCCCTATAATAAAACTTCACAATATCGCCTGCCCAATCCAACATTTCCAAATATCTTCTGTCCTACACACAACACTTCAAGGCCCGAGCGTTCCTCCCCCAAGAAAGCAGAAGCGGTTTTTGAGCTTGGATAACGAAGCGAGATGTAAAAATGGGGAAGTGATCTCTCCTAAACTTTCTGGTAACTTTGAATATAACAAACTCAAACAGGGTTTATGCTACTTTATCAGTATGTGATACAAACTATCGAATTTTAAAGTTTTTTCTTTTAAACAAGAATATTGTCTATCCAATAATAAAAACCTCGGGCCCTTATATTATCTTATATGCTACAAACGCTCCTTCTGTATAGCAGATTATTGCGTCCTACGTTTATCTATGGCTTGTGTTTAGTCCTGTATTCGTATTAGAGTTTTAAATGATGATAAAGTGTTGGCTTTCCTGGTTTCTTCAGGCAACCCATTCCAAGCCCGATACTGGACGGAAAGAAAGAAAACTTGTATGTGTTTGTTCTTGCATACGGAATAAGAAAGGTGTTTTTATCTTTATGTCTATCTGATGGTTTTATTAAGTTATCTTTGTGTTGTATTTCTAAATTAGAATTAATTGCCTTATGTATAATTACTAATTTACTCTTGGTTCTTCTATCCTCTAGTGTTTCAAGGTTTTATGATTTAACTAATGGTGTTACTCTTGTCAGTTTTGAATATTCTCCAGTAATGAATCTGGCAGTTCTTTTTTTTTGGATTTGTTATAACTTATCAATATTTTCTTTGGTGGATGGCTCCCATACAGAAGATGCATATTCTAGTATAGGTCTCACCAGGGTGAGGTAGCATTTTAGTTTTATATCTTTGTTACATTTGTAAAAGTTTCTTTTTATAAAGCCTAATGTTTTATTTGATTTTTTAATAACTTCATTGACATGGGGATTCCAAGATAGTTTCTCATTTATTATGACTCCTAAGTATTTTGCATCTTTAGTTTGGGTTAGTTCTTTTCCTTGAATGAAATATTTTGAATTTATTTGTTTCTTTTTCTTTGTTACTCTTAGCAGTTTACACTTTTCTGAGTGGAAGTACATACTCCCTTCAATCTGTAAACCGCTCCATATAAATTCCACCCTTAAATTTTTCGTCCAAAAATTGGAAAAATGCTTTATTAAATTCTAAACGATTTCTTTCTCCGAATTTATTTGCGAATCTAAATTTTATTCCCAAATGTATGAGATAACTTCATGCCATAAAGTTAGCTGTTTAGTGACCAACTGTATAAATATATCGCGCATTCCTTCGGCCATTGAACCCTTCTTTACAAGCTGTCGTCACTATGAAAACAAAAGCCACTTGGGGCCACCCATTGAGAGGGTCTCCAACACAACGTCCAGAATTCAACTGGCTGCCTGGGCCGGGCTGAGTGACATTTGTCATTTGTTCAGCTGGCGTCTCGTGGGGTGGTGGGGTGGGGGGGAGGTTCACCTAAGCTGGTCTAGACGCGGCTCATTGTTATTCCCGGAAATTCGAGCTTTCGGTTTAGGGATTTTTTTTTTTGACATCAGTGCTAGGCTACTAATTACAGTTTTGACATTTCCTATCCCGTTTTGATACCTACAAGATTAACATGTGGTGTGTAATTATTCATTTCATTGTTGGCTTGCGTTCAAGCAAAATAGTGGGATTGGCTCAAAACTTGGACTTTTTAAAAAAAAAAATCAAACATGCAGCTGATTGCATTGACGAATTCGGTCTTGCTGACTGTGAATTGAGGCTTGGTTCGCTCTCTGCGTCTGATCTGTTATCTTTTTTTGTTACACCTTTTGCTAGTCTGCCCGATGCACATGAACTTTGTTTCAATTCACGAACATCTTCAACTCTAAGAAGAAGCAAACGTTTGAATAGTGCATTTTCCCAACTCTTAGGTCAGTGATCTAAACAAAGTAAAATGTTTGTTAGAATTAGAGCTGTACCGGATCCAAATTTTTGGAAAGCCTGTCGGAGTCGAATTTATGAAGTGAAATCTGGCCAGAGACCGATTTGTAAAAATGGCCATATTTCGGATTTCCCGTAGGTTCAGTTATATATATATATATAATTAGGGATCTGCCTGCCAGATTTATGAAGTGAAATCCAGCAGGATTCGGAAACGGATATGTAAAAATCATTGTGTGTAAAATTTCAGCTCGATATGATCAGGGGAAGTGGAGGAGCACCAATGTCTTTTATACAATAAAACTTAAGAGTAAACATAATTCAATAGAAGATATTCATTCAGCGGCGACATTGTAGTAACTGCCAACCACCAGCTTGCAGCCAAGCTTCCAGCCCCCACCCGCTAATTTTTCCTTTAGGCTGCGCGGCCGCACAGAATTTGACCGACAGTCCGCATCAGTTTAGAATTGCCGCGAAGCAATAATCTTCAGTATAGAAGGAGCGTCTGTAACAGATAAGATCTGAGTTTGGGGAGTGTAAATAATTGCACACAAAACTTGAAGCTGTGAAATTTCGCAAACGTTCTTTTTTTTTTTTTTT
>MUZC01002099.1:0-12260 GCA_002072015.1 Radix auricularia | reverse complement strand
ATCTACCAAAGATTAATTAAAAATAAGAATAGAAGTAAAATAAATTATAAATTAAAAACACACAGTTTAGAAATATAAGGGTCCAACGTCTGGGATGGAAACGCCCTGGGGTCGAAACGTCCTATGGACGAACTGTCGGGGTCAAAACGTACTAGGAAGAACCATCCGTGGTCAAACCAACCCGGGTTTAAACGTCCTGTGGACGAAACGTCCTGCGGTCGAACTGACAGGGTCGAACAGTCCGGGGTCGAATCTTCCGTGGTCGAAGTGTCCAACCATCATAAAATCACATCCATGAAACATAAATCAGCAATAGATGATTCACACGATCAATATAAAATGATAAAAACAAACTGTGGTACTTCGAGACATTAATGCTTCATAATACCACAAATCAAAGATATGAAAGGCTTTTCGAATAGTTGTTTGTTCCCGGATATAAAAAAAATTCTAGATACGAAAAAAGTTAAGCTGATAATAGTGACTGAAAAGGTTAACAAAATTTAGATTAAAACATATTTTCTTAAAAACACGTTTTTTTAAGTGGACTAAAAAGAGGAAAAAATCTATTAAAGCTTACAAATTCAAGTATATTGTTTTAATTTCACTAAAAACGTGTGGCGGGTACTTATGAGGTTTCACATATGCAATTCACTCATTCTCTCACTTAAAGATTTCTTTATTGCCTTCTAAATTATAAATAAGTTATTTTTATAATAACGCCTATCTTTATGGCGTATTTATAAAATTATGATTTGAAAGAGGAAATTACGATGGTAAGGACACGTGACAAGATCTGGTGTTCTCTCAAGGGCGATATTTCAAGGCACGGTCCAGGGAAGAAGAAAAGACCAGGGAAGAAATCGGAGGACAATATCAAAACGTGGACGCTCAGAACGTGACACATGGCATGAGATAGTGTGCAGCTCAAAATGATGCCACAACGACCCAGCGTTGGGTTAAGGGACAGTTCAGTTCAGTTCAGATTTGATTTTGAAGCATCCGCCGTGTTGTTAATTAAAATACACCAGGGCTAAGAGAATCCTTGCAATCTATTCAGATTTATAGATGTATCCCTTTTGTATAAGGATCGAATTCAAGTGGCGGGCCACTTCAATAAAATAGAATGCCCTTATCAAAAAGAATTAGACGTCGCTGCCATGTTTGTATAATTTTATTTAATTAATTTAAGTAAAAGTAAATGAATTAATTTTATAGTTTTGAAGTTTTAAAAATCAAGTTTTAAAATCAATTTGTTCTTAAAATTCCATATTTCTATTACAAGTTTCTGTCCCATATTCAATATATCATTTAAGTAATAAAAATGTGTAATACTTTGTCTCATAGTATGGTAACTACAATTTTAATATAAAAAAGGATGAAAATACTCTTGCAAACTAAATTCTCTCTAGTGCATAGTTATATAAAATGTGTCAGCACCGGTGCTTTTTGGTGTAGTGATAAATTGAAATACGATTGTAATATGCGAAAGATTGTACATTTCAATACAAATTCCTTAAATAATAGTTTTAACTATTTTGGACGGACAAAATACATAAGACATAACATATAATTATCCGCACAATTAAAAATTCGTTTTTTAATGTCTGTGATTTTGTTAATAAAAGTGTGATGACAAACATAAGTTTTTAATTAAAACTTCTTTTTTTACTGTAAATTTCGAACGATTCTAAAGACACAAACACATGTAAAACGATTTCAAAAACTTACACCTATTTTAAATAAATTGGACTCCATAAATCATTCATATATATCCCTTATTTGTATCGAAAAGATTATTGAACTTTAAATAAATTTAATAGATAACCCCCAAAAATCCCCGTTGTAACCTATACAACCTTTAAATATATAAAAATAAATAACAGAAATGGTATAATAAATTTAAAAATAAATATATCTTGTTAATGATTAAAACTTGGAAAATTATTAATTTATTGCTTTGTGCAGTGCATGTAAGACGAAACTAAGGCAGGTTATGAAGAGAAAATTGTAAAAAAAAATGATTGGACAATATAGAACAGCAAAAACCAACGGAAAATTGTAAATTGTAATCAAGATAATCAAAGAAAGATCAAGTTTTTTGTAATATAATATATAAATCTGAAAGTTTGTGTGTTTGTTTGTTTGTTTGTTACCGATACAAATCCACACCGTTGGACCCAGGTTGGTGAAATTTTGCAGGGGACCCCAATTTGACCTGGAATAGGTCATAGGCTATGTTTTAACCCAAGGTGATCACCCCTAGGGTAAGGGGGCCCATTTTTTGCTTTTTTTCCTGATATGAGCTATATAAAAAAAATGAAAATCACGTCAAGAATATTTGTGTCAAAATAGTGCGCGGGAAAACCCAATTAGTATTAGACTATAATATTTCCAGTGTAGGTTAAAGCATAAAACTTTGGGTAGTTGTTAAGTATACTTAAATATTAACGGTGTGGATTTGTATTGGTAACAAACAAACAAACACAAAAACTTTCAGCTTTCTATATTAGATATATAAAAACTAAAAATCACTAAATATCCTATTTCACTGATAGATAGAAGCATGAAACTTTGGCAAGTTGTTAAGTACGATAAAGCGACGATATTTTGCGATAAACAATTTTTTACTTCCCACTCATGGGAAGCCGGGGGCCCAAATGTTGTGTTTTTTAAAACTTATATACGCTAAATAAATACTGAAAATCAACCATTCTTCTATTTCCCGTGTAGTTAGAAGAATGAAACTTTGGGAATTTGTTAAGTACACTCTCCTAACGCTAATTTGCGTAAAAGAATTTAAAACTTCCCACTAATTGGGTGCCGGGGGCCCAAATGTTTTTTTCTTTTATTAGAAACAAACTCATCACTAATTCTCCAATGTAACGTGTCGTAAAACATGAAACTTTTGGAAATTACTCTCCTGGCAATAATGGCAAAAAATAAATAAATTCAATTCTCACTTATGTGGTGCCGGGGGCCCAAATGTACTTTTTCTTAAGCGGGCTTTATTAACAAAATGTAGACAACGAAATACAATCACGTCTCACGAAAGATCAGGTTTCTGTTTAGGTGGAAACACTATAAACCTCGAGAATCAATGAGTACAACCCCACAGTGGTAACAGGTGTAAAAAATATTTAAATTATCACTTACTGGGAGCCGGGGGCCTAAATGTAGTTATTTTTTTTTACTATTATATGCTATATAAATACTGAAAATCCCCCATTCGACTATTTCCCGTGTTGGTAGAAAAAAGAAACTTTGGGAATTTGTTAAATACACTCTCCTAACGCTAATTTGCGAAAAGGCATTGTGTACGATCCTCCAGAAATCCCTATTTAAAACCCGTGAGAAGCCGGGTACTTGCCTCTAGTAACTAATAAATTAGAATACAAGGCATTTAATACTGCCATTAGACTTTGGGTATGTGTTTACATGGAAGTTATCTGTGTCCAGGGAAATCTAGGTCATCCTTTGGCCACAGATATCAAACGTTGTCCAAGAAATCTAGGTCATCCTTTGGCCACAGATATCAGCCGTTGTCCAGGGGGATCTAGGTCATCCTTTGGCCACAGATATCAGCAGTTGTCCAGGGAAATCTTGGTCATTTTTTGGCCACAGATATTAAACGTTGTCAAGGGGGGTCTAAGTCCTCCCTTCGTCATCATGTCACAATTATTTGCAACAACAAAAATTATTTAGTTATAAGCTATTCAGAGTGAAAACAAACCACATAACGAATTTCTAAAAGTATCAACACTGAGGATCAACTCATCTTTAAAACTATCAACACTAACGATCAACTCACCCAAAAAAGTATCAACACTTTGGTTCAAGTCACTCAATAAAAATATCAACATTAAGGATCAACTCACCCAATGAAAGTATCAACACTGAATATCAACTCACCAATAAAACTATTAACACTAATGATCAACTCACCTTAAAATGTATCAACACTTATGTTCAACTCACCCATTAAAGTATCAACACTAAGTATCAACTCACAAATGAAAGTATCAACACTAATGATCAACTCACCTAAAAAACGTATCATTACTGAGAATCAACTGAAGCAATAAATGTATCAACATTGAGAATCTACCCACTAATATAGAATGGGAAATTTTAACATTCCTCCCAAGGAAGCGATATTGACACGAATATAGTTCAATGTAAATAATGCATCGTCGTGACATTGCTCTGTGATGACACTGCTCTTTCTTCACATTGCCTTGTCGTGACATTGCTATGTGATGACATTGCCCTGTCGTGACATTGCTCTGTGATAATATTGCTCTGTGATGACATTGCCCTGTCGTGACATTGCTCTGTGATAACATTGCCCTGTCGTGACATTGCTCTGTGATAATATTGCTCTGTGATGACATTGCACTGTCGTGACATTGCTATGTGATGACATTGCCCTGTCGTGACATTGCTATGTGATGACACTGCCCTGTCGTGACATTGCTATGTGATGACATTGCCCTGTCGTGACATTGCTATGTGATGACATTGCCCTGTCGTGACATTGCTATGTGATGACATTGCCCTGTCGTGACATTGCTCTGTGATGACATTGCTCTGTTATGACATTGCTCTGTGATGACATTGCTCTGTCTTGACATTGTTCTGTGATGACATTGCTCTGTGTTGACATAGCTCTGTGATGACATTGCCCTGTCGTGACATTGCTCTGTGATGACATTGCTCTGTTATGACATTGCTCTTTGTTGACATTGCTGTGTGGTGAAATTGTTATGTGTTGACATAGGTATGAGGATGTTCATTATAATACCCAGAGCAAAACAATTAGAATCTACGAAATTCTAGTTTTGTCTCGTAAAACATTTTTAATATAATGCACACCGATCGTGAATTTTTTTTTTAATATATTGACAATATTATGCGCACCTCATTGCGCGACAGGAAAGGTTGATGAACATGATACTTACCAACAATACTCTATCTAAAAAAAAATAACATTATAAATTTAGATATACAAAATAATTTTAAAATTCGATAACTCAATTACTGTCCATTCGATCGATCTGAAATTTTAAAACATTTTTATTATCAGCATGAGTCTGCCTGCAAAATTTGAGCTCGCTAGCTTAGACGAACGTGGTTTAAAATTCGAGTTAAAGTTTTTTCGGCAAGTAAGCACGCACGCACGGTCGGTTGCTCGGGCTCAGTCATCAGAAGTTAAAATAAAAGATTTTAAAAATAAACCCAATTCTATGATAAAATTAAAATGATATTGCCTGTTCATTAATAATACTTGACAAATTATTAATTGTTGTGTGATGCCTCTGACGCCAGATGACGTTCAATCAAGCAGTGGCCACGTTAGGGGTTGCCAAAATCATTATTAAAATTCATTACGTAATTTAATTTTAAAGTAAACTAATGGGCCCCAAATACGTTTGCAAGATTGAATTTAGGAGCTCATAAAATATCTTCTTCATAAAAAACCAGTTTACAAGCATGATTTTTGCGCTTCATTGAGCGTCAAGGAGTGCAATTCTACTCATAAATAAGTGACAAATCATCATTGTATGATTCTGATGGCGTCTTTAGCGCATTTTCGAGAAGTCGAATGCGCTATTGCACCCGTTTTGTCCGTCCGTCTGTCATCACCTTTGATCACAGCATCCATAAGTCCTAGACCCATGATGTATATATGTTTTTGTATGTCCTAACCTGCCATTTGTGTATCATTACTCAGTTACTCGATCCGTTAAAAAACCCCGTTAAAACTACCAAAAAACTTTGCGAATCGAGAGTTAGCACTGGCACAGGGAACGGCCGCCATTGCCGGAAGTCGAATAGAGCATTTTTCAAGCATTCAAGAGTGGTGCGAAGGCGTGCAAAAGAATTAGTTGTTTTTTTTAGTTTACGTCATTAGAATATGTGTAAAGGTTTAGAGACTTTTACATCATCATTTGTGGTGACTTGTAGCTAGATTAAAGAGAAAATAAAAAAAATTTAAAATGTAAAGAAATGACTTTTAAATTTAAAAATGTCAGGTATATTCATTACACAAGAAAATTCATAAAAATATGTCTAAAATCTAAACACAATTACTGATAACTACATAATGCTGATATCTAACATAAGTACTGATACATAATACGAAAATGCGCTAACACGTTCTGAGTTCCAAAAGGGACCAGGCTTAACATGATTTTTTTTATATATATCTTATGTGAGTTGCTGGGAGTGAGACTAAGGGAACAGTAAGAAACAAATGCGGTTATATTAATATAGCAGACATAGATGAAAATAAAAGTTAAAAGCATAAAAAATGACTAACACAAGAAACATGATTGGCTTAAAGCAGTGGTTCTCAACCTGTGGTTCACGAAGATGTTCCAGGTGGCCCCATGAGCAAAGCATGAAATTTACGCCCTGTATTATTCAAGGAGAAAAACTAGCAAATAAAAGAATTAACGCAGACCTAAAATATATTTTTGACCTGGCCATAAAAGTTTTTCACTGTAATCAAAGCTCGTTCATAAAATTCTCGTTTCTTGCTTCCTTATGCTCGAATATGAATCTTTAACATTAACAGTTACTGGTGTATATGGAATTTCGCTGGATATCAGACTGTTTGAATTACTTGATGACGTAAGAGAGTTTGTGTCAAAAAAAAATCAAAGCTTGTTGATCATTTGAACCATGGCTTATGGTTTGCTGGTCTAGCTTACTTGACTTTAATTTTTAAAGAACTCAATCAACTTAATTCAAATCGGCATAGAAAGCAGACACACTATAATACTCTCGGTGAAGAAGTGCTGCTTTTACGAAAAAGCTTGAACTTTGGAAAAAAATATATTCAAAAAAACTTTAAGATTTAGATTTTTTATCAATTGTACAAAATCACTGAACAAAAACAGAGAAAATACTGAAATAAATAAAATACTGTTGATTAATTTGATTTTTGGTCATGTTTATTCAATGTTGGGCCAATTTTAACTCTTCTATTGAGATTGTTATCGATGGTTTCCAGTCCAAATCTCGAAAACATTGGCCCATCAAATGATAATACCAACATCGTTATCAACCAATGCATTGAACTGACTACTATACACTTTGGATATGCTGCATCAGAAAGTGGGCTTAGTGTAATTTTTAATTATTCTGAACTGTCTCAGATGGCTTTAAAATACTTTTACTCTTTTCAACTTTGTGGAAGTGGATTTTCTGTTTTGCTTACAATAAAAACAAAACATCGTTCGTACTAAATGAACTCATATAGCAGTCTTTTTAATACAAACTATTGTTTATGGCTAAAACATTTTTACAGTTAGCAAGTAAAATTAAATAATAAGACAATGATAAAAATTTAAATGACATTTTTTGCTAAAAAAGCCATTTCAATATTGTTTTTGAAGTAACGCAAATTGTAGCATATTAGATTAGCATAGTTTCATTATCTATCAAGTATACTACTTATAGTCTGACTTATATCTAGTTATATATACAGTAAAATTATATCTGTTTTTCCAGCACTGCAGTAGCACAATTTGTAGTAGTGATCCATAGTTAAGAAACATTTTTCAAGTGGTCCTTGAATCTCAAAAGGTTGAGAAACACTGGCTTACAGAATGGTTAATTCGAATGCATTTGCTGCATGCTGTTATTATTTTTTAAAAGTTTTACTTCCTTAATCCCACTGTTTAGGGAGTAAAGTGGGAAAGGGTAGGGAAGGTCTCTCCTCTCACGGGCTTGTATCGGTATGTCAAAGCAAGTTGGATTCCTTTCATAAGATACATCAGACACTGCCTCTCTCTCCTGTCTCTCTGTGATCAAACTTGTATCTCAATAGGATCTACTGTTAGAAAAATACCAACTAAATGCATGACAAAATCCAGCATCAGTATCTTATTTATCACCGGAAGTCCAAATGAATTTTTCCACCCACTTACATCGACTTTAAGGAATCCGCTGTTGAGTGAAATCATAAAAAAACAAGTACTATGGTATCTTACTTGACCCAACACTCGATCTATGACAACGAGAAAATCTTTCTCAAGTCATCGGATTCGTGGATGTGGATTTTCAAACTAAAAAAGTAAACATAAAAGATTCATTTTTAGGTTTTGTACAAATACATTCCAAAGATGAAGCAAAGCTTGATAGGGTTATCGTAGAGAAACTTGAATCTAAGAGCATACCACTAGCCGACTGTCGGTCCCAATGTTATGACAATGCTGCTGTAATGACTGGGCATATATCCGGCCTTCAACAGCGAATACGTTCTAGAAATCACAGAGAATTGTTCACCAAATATGGCAAACACAGCTTAAATTGTGCACTCCGCTAAACAGGATCCAGTTGTTATCACGTTTTTTGTAACAGTTGAAAGAATAAATCTATGATTTCTCCCGATCAACAAATCGTTGGGGAAAATTAAACAGATGTTTGTCAATCACAATAAAGAGGGAGTCTCAAACACTTCTGAGTGCACGATCAGAAATTTTCATAGCAATTTATGAAGGAGTCTTTGAACTGGTAGGAATGCTGGAAAAATATCAGAACATACAAATGTCACGCCTGACACCAGGTATGATGCAGAAGCTTTGCTGGTAGGTATATTAAACTTTAACTCCTGGTTCTGTTACAATTCTGGAAAATCCTACTTGGGAAAATTGAAAGTGTCCAGAAACGGTTGCAGAATCCTAATGTGATTTTGAGGAAGCCGAATCTGATCTTGAATCACTTGAGCAAGAAATTGTCAACGTTCGTGATAATTTGAGCCAGGTTGCGATACACAATGGAATAGAAGATGCACATCATGGGGAATAAATATAGACTGATGGATCAGACGACATCGGAGTATGCGTGGAGAATTAAAAAGAGATGCAGAATTTTCTTCGTAATAAGAAATTTCACGTAATATGAGCAGCGTAATTGATAGACTCCAACAGGATTTATCAATACGGGTTTACATTAAAAAAAACAACAACATAAAACTCTGTTTGCTGAGACAAAAGTCGATACACGTCGTTAAAATTGCTGAGATTTTGCTAATTTCTACAAGACTGACATCGGAGACTGAAAACTGCTGCTCAGTACCCAGACTGAAGTTCTACCAGAAATTCATTTGCAGCTTGTTGGTTTTGTTTCAAATTGTGATGAAGTATTTTCCAATCTGCGCATTTCACTTCAAATACAACTAGAAATTGCTGTTTCAACTGAAAGCTGTGAGCATTCCTTCACCAAACTGAAGCTTATTTACGTTCTTCAATGGGACAAGATCGTATGGGTGATCTATCATTCAATATCATCGAAAGGGAATCACTTGAGAATATCAATTTTGACAACGTGATTGACGAGTTTGCGACGTGCAAATCAATAAGGATCAAATTATTTTAGAATATGTCTTTTCGAGTCATGTATAATAAGTAGATGTTTTTTTAAAATAAATTGTTTATAATCGTATAGAGAATTATTAGTCTGTATTCTATTTCAATAAAATGCAAGATGCTTTGAAAATGAACCATATAGATGTAAATAATAAAATTTAGATTTTTTTTTTTTGCTGATTTTTTTTTATTACATTTTTTTGTGTGGGGGAGCGGGCTTATTAAATCCCCAAGAATCTTTCGGTCCAAAAAGGGGCGCATATTTTGTGTCATGTCCCTGGGCGCGCTTGACCCTACCTACGCCACTGCAATCAATGGATAAGGGCTTTTAGCGCTTATCTTCATTAAGTTAACATTTTTAATTGATTTTATAACCTCACAAATTTTAACTTCAATGACAAAATAAAGAGTATTTTCAATACTGATATTCAAGATTCCATGAAAATCATCATGCAAAAACCAGATTTTTTTTTTTAAAAAAGGTATATTATGAAAGGATATTCCAACCTGTTAGGATTTCATTTAATAATAATTCAATAAGTTGTCATACAATTATTACCATTTCATGCAAATTGTAGTCAACTGAATTTCAGTAATCGTTAGCTTAATAATTTGAGAGCCAATTTTTTTCTTCGAAAATGTTGTAAATGAAAGTTTTTAGAAAGAAAAATCAGTAACAGGTGATTAACTATTAGTTATATAAATAAAAAAGTAATACATATATATGATGTTTATTCAAGTTTTTATATGTGGGTTATCTTTGGTTTCATCCGTTTTAAAATTTCAATGTCAATTATGTCACTATACGCGATCATAAAAACACATCCATGAACATAAATCATCAATAAATGATTCACACGATCAATATAAAAGGATGCAAACAAACTGTGGTACTTCGAGATATTAATGCTTCATAATACGACAAATCAAAGATATGAAAGGCTTTTCGAATAGTTTATTGTACCAGAATACGAACAAAATTCAAGATACGAAAAATGCGCAGCTGATAATAGTGGATATGACATATCTTTAACAGTATCCCTATTGCATAAGGATCGAAATCAAGTGGCGTGCCACTTCAATAACATAGAATGCCTTTATCAGAGAATTGTACCAATAAATTTATTACTCTTTCAATTTTATATAATCAATTTAAGTAATAGTAAATGAATTAATTTGATAGTTTTGTAGTTTTAAAAATCAAGTTTTAAAATCTATTTGTCTTTACAATTTCATATTTCTATTAAAAGTTTAGGTCCCATATTCAATATATCATTTAAGTAATAAAACTGTGTAATATTTTGTCTCAAAGCATGGTAACTACAATTTTAATATAAAAAAAAGAACAAATTAATCTTGCAAACTAAATCCTCTCTAGAACATATTTATTTAAAATGTGTCAGCACCGGTGCTTGTTTGTGTAGGGATAAATGGAAATACAATTGTAATACACGAAAAATATTACAATTACAATACAAATTCCTTACATAATACTATTAACTTTTCGTGATGGACCAAATATAAATATAATCCACACATTTAAAAAATCGTTTTTACGGTCATTGCGTATTTATTAACAAAAGTGTGATGACTAAACAGAATTTATTAATTAATACTACTTACGTCACTGTAAGCCAAAGAGATAATACCAAAAGTAAGTTAATTTATTGTTTTTCTTATTCGGTGCATTATTTCGTCGTAAAGTAATTATTTTTTTATTATTATAGATTTTAAAAATATTTAAATTAAAGCATTTTATTGTTAGCTAGTTGCATGGTTTAAATCATTTGCTATCAATGTCAATCAATACTGGAGAATATTTAAAACTTACATGAGTGAAACCATTAAAATAAAACATTAAATTTTGAATCGCTGGATGATGTACGAATTAAGAGTATTCGCAGTGCTAATAATAATGCAAGAGTAGACATAAAACGTGGACAAGCGTAGGTCACAATAATACTCAGTTTATAAGGCGCGTCTGTAACAGACAGGATAAGACGATACATAAGACTATTACTTCTCACTTGAAATTGTAATGTTATATCTTATTGTTCTATTATTATTGACGCGATGCTGAACAAATTGTTGTATTCTCGGCGGTCACAGAGACAGAGACTTAGACCAAACTGATGTACAGGTTGAAGTCATAAATTCTAGTCAATACAGAGAAATTTGTTGGAAGGAAACATCATGAAAAAAGAGTTGTAGTTTGGCCATGAAATAGAAAAGAGCGAAATAACAGCCTTCATAATTCAATTAGGGAATCGAATTTGGGAGAGGTGGATAGGGGTGGGGGATCAGCCACTGGGTCAAAACTATGTTAAATTTAGTCATACGTGTAAATAAATGATAGCACGAGTTCATTTTAAAATGTTTACAATTTAATTTTTTTTAAACTTCGATGAGCACGCAACAACGAGTTGTCAAAATGAGTTAATACTGTAATATAACATGAAAACACTTTGCGGATTCCTATTCACTTAAACGTTGACTTGTGTACATTTAATTAGAGCATTGATTACTGTACACCCACATCAGGACCTCTTGTAAACACCATTAGCAATGAGCTTGTCCGCCTCCGAGTTTTACCTGATATTTTTAAGTGGAATTCGCTATAAGTTAGCACCGTCATCTACAAATAAATAAAAATGTAATCCAGAAAAAATTTCGACAAGTCTAGTAAATTATATAATTTTAAAAATGTATTTTCCTCGTAAAAGTGAATGGCGATATGGTATTTAAAGTGTGGTATCGTATGTAAAAACATATATAAAACAATCTGAATTGTCTTTAAAATGTGGTATCGTTTATTAAAACATCAATAAAACATTCTCGTGCCAGCAATATCTTCCTAACTTATTTGTTAAACATGCTCCTTCT
>MUZC01002096.1:11006-28623 GCA_002072015.1 Radix auricularia | reverse complement strand
TCTGGAATAAAAATTGTCATCGACTTGGTATTTGTCCAAATCGATTGATCACATTTTCTGTAAATGTTTCCTTGTTTTCAGATATTGTTTTTCTGTGGACACTCATCATACAAATACCATATAAACGTTCATCACCAGTTGTTGGGCGTGTCACAAGCGTCCTAATACTTATATCTTGACTGCTTGCTCCAAGATTCATACAATTACCGATACACAAGAAATAAAGTCACTGCTAGAAAAACAACAACTTTAATGGCGTTTCTCCTTGCCACAACAAACAACACAAAAAACTCTCTCAACTTCTACACATATATAAATGACGTCAACAACACAATCACTTTGCACGCTTTCGCACCACTAACCAATAACTTTAAATACCACAAAAGCAAACATCAAACACACCACCGTGCGCAACTCACAACAACAAGTTACAAGGGCAAATTGGTCATCCGCGACAGGGCGTAGCCATGTTTTTTTCGCGTCTTAGAGTGCTAAATGATCTCTCGATTGTGCATGTTGTTACTGGAAAAGCCAATGCTGTCAGAAAAGCCATATTAATAATAGGGGAAAACAATTAATCTAAAACCTCACATGGAGGGAAAAGTTCTGGGTTTTTTTCCTCTTTACTAGTTTTACATTTCCAAATATCATACCAGGTTTCACTCCCCTCGATAAAATTGTCAAATGCGTACTATTCAGCAACAGCCCTGGCTTGATCCTTAAATGTGAGTCTTTCTAGTTTTATCATTATAAAGGGATGCAAAACTAAAAGGAGAAAAACTGGTTTATCTTCTACACAAAAAGGAGTTTCCAGCGATGTTGTAATAGAACCAAGTTAGGATGTTAAAACAGTTATTCTAAAATAATCTTTAGGCAAATCAACTTTTGGGTTTTCCCGTTTGTCTTGTATTCCAGCTTGTCGTTGAGGTTGAATGTCGACACCAATGTCATCTGCAAGACCTTTTGTAACTCTAAAAATTTATTTATACCCCTCATCACAATTCTGTCAATCAAAAGTTCATGTAGTCAACAATTCTGAAATGTATTTTTTAATCCCAGTAAATCTAAATGCACAGACTGCAATTTTTGGTCACTGCTTCCAGTTTTTATGAATATTTTTGCATAAGAACTAAACAAACAACAAATGATGAGTTCTTACAGCACAAAGTAAGTGATGTGCAGCTTGTTTGTTCCAGATTTTTCTAAATATTCCAGGTGTTTAACCATTTCGAACACATTTTCTGAAAAAATCCACAAGCTTTTATAGTTATGTGTCCATTTTGTTTCACATAGCAAAGGAACATTTGGAATTCGTTTTCTTCGCTGACTTCTTTCTCGGAAAAACACTATAATTAACTTAATTGTTCTTATTGTGTTTCGTACAGCATTCACATTATTTAAATCGTTCACAAGATTTAGTATATGTGAACTGCAATTTACAAATGCTGCTTTTGGGTATATTTTCGAATGATCGCTTGGACTCCTCCTTCTTTAACTGCCATCGTAGAACATCCGTCGTATCCTTGAAGAACAAGCTTTGTCATATCTAATCCAAATTCTAATAAATTTGTTATGATGGTGTTAGCTAAACCTTCAGTTGTCCCATCAATTAATGGAATATTTCCCAAGAATTCTTCTGTGGCCATCATCTTTCCATTTTGTTCTTTGACAAATCTAGCACCACGTGACAGCTGCTCCAAACCTGAAATGTAATTTGTTTCTTCGCAAGTGTAGAAAATGCAACTGAATTATTTGCTTCACGAACAATGTCCTCACGCAAGAAAGAAGCCAAATTTTGATTTTAAAATTTTGCGTAGTTGCCGAGACATACTTAGCATTAACAAAACCCCCTGACAAATGATTACAAGAACTTTATCATGCATGCCGAAAAAAGGATTGAAGAAATGATGGGACCCAGTTTGTTGCGATTTTCTTAAATTTGTCTTTTAAATAATAAGTTCAACTGCTCATCTATAGAAACTGCTTTGGTTTCCAAAAACAAAATTGCTTGCATCTTTATGAGAGCTTTTGTGTCATGTGCTTTGCACTTGGCTTCGTGCATCTTAGTTGAAATCTTTATATTTTGTGCATGGTTTTGATGACGAATGCCCCCTGAACTCCTCAAATTACATTTTGCGGAAAGAACCCGCAATATTTGCAAAAGGCACCCTTTAACATTTGTGAGGATACAAGCAACGGTGTCTCTTCTCCATCAATGTCATCTATAAAATCCTACTTTTTATCAGGGGTCCATCAATCACGAATCAGCTGCAATTTCATTTCATTTGAAATGCCGCGTGTCAAGACATACCTTCGAATATCCAATTTAGGAAATGAAGATATGTCAGAGACAATCAAAGTAGAAACAGTTGCTTTAGTTTTTTCTGGCAGTTGAACTTGTACTGTTGAGTTTCCATAAATACCAACGATAAGTCAGCTGCTTCAGACGCCCCAAATTCATCTCTAATAACGGCCTCTCGGAATCCTGCGATTGCTCTAGTTTTCTTCTTTTTGACCCTGTAAAAATTTTCTGATTTCCATCTTTGGTAATCCAGCAGTTTCTACACGTATATTATTTCAAAGCAAAATATAATTTTCTTGTGCGAACTTACATTTTTAATTTATTAATGCACTATTATAATAAAATGTGTTGTATTTTAACTATTACAGTGCTAATTTGAAAGTCTTAATAATTTATAACGCTTTTTTCCGGCCCTTGAAGTTACATAATCGGAGTAGGATACACCCATTTTGTTTAGCTAGGACACTACTTGCCGGTTTATCACAGTAAGAAGTCAAATAAAACTTTCTCACTTAAAAACAGAAGAATAATATTTATTAAGAAAACATTCTTTAGTCTGTAAATGTAATTCAGCAATACTCTATCCATTTAATCTATATCTTGCAATTTCAATATAAATAATTAATGTTAAACATAACATGAATTTAATTGAAAAATAAACATGCATGGCATAGCTGGTTAATTTTTTTTAAAATCCTAGCCACCACCCTAACCTTATCAAACCTTAGAAATTGGTCCATACTCCCTCCCCCCCCCCCACTTAATCCAGCAAAATTCTGTTCCATATTGGTTGGGTGTTTCAACCGGTACCATTAACATCATCTTTATACACATAAGCTGGACAAAAGATTCATTTTAGTTGTACCGATATAAAAAAATCGATAACAAAGACACTTCACAATCTGTACTTAATGTAGAAATTGTCTGTAATTTGTGTCAATAATCAATCCATCGAGACACTGAGATTGACGTTTTATGAAGCCGTTAAATGATATTTCAATGGTCCACGGGAACCTTTGAGATATCAGAGGATCTCATTCTTATTATGTGAGGAAAAGATTGATAAGTTTGTTTGGTTTATATTAAAATTAATTGCTATGCAAATTGTTAAATAGAATAACGCAATGATTTTGTTTTGTTATTTACTAAATGGTCTCGCGTGTTATCATCAGACACATAAAACGAGACAGCTCATCCTACGCCACACTAAATTTCCTGCATATACCTTGAATTGATTAAAGTAAATCTAAGGTGTATATAAATTTTTATAAGTAAACCTCCACATAGGTCCATATACAGCATCATATATCAGCCAAACCCCAAGCACATATCCAGTATCCTATCTAAGCTAAACCTTGGGTCCATATCCAGTATCCTATCTAAGTCAAATCTCGGGTCCATATCCAGCATCCTATCCAAGTTTAACATCAGGTCCATATTCAGCATCCTATCTAAATGTAACCTCGGGTCCATATCCAGCATCCTATCTAAATTTAAACTCAGGTCCATATCCAGCATCCTATCTAAATTTAACATCAGGTCCACATCCAGTAGCGTATCTAAGTTTAACCTCAGCTCCTTATCCAGCTTCTTATCTAAGTTTAACCTCAGGTCCAAATCCAGATTCGTATCTAAGATTAACCTCAGGTCCATTTACAGCATTCTATATAAGTTTAACCTCAGGTCCATATCAAGCATTCTATATAAGTTTAACCTCAGGTCCATATCCAATATCCTATCTAGGTTTAACGTTAGGTCCATATCCAATATCCTATCTAGGTTTAACCTCAGGTCCATACCCAGCATCCAATATGAGTGAAAACCCAGGTAGATATCTAGTATAATTTGTAAACCAACCCGTACATGATCCCACATTCCCTACTTAATCCCATCTTCGTCACATATTTCATGGACTCGTATTGGTAAAATATGACGTCTTGTGGTTTTTGCCGAGTTTTTACCTCCTTGGCCTTTCGTAGCATTTCATTACAAAAAAGCTTAGTCTCCCATGCTGCAAATCTAATGAATAACACGAGCCCATGGTGAAGACCTAATGTAAAACACCAGTCAATTATTGAATCTAATGTACAACACTAGCCAATTATTGAATCTAATGTACAACATCAGCCAATTATTGAATCTAATGTACAACACCAGCCAACCATTGAATCTAATATACAACACCAGCCAACTATTGAATCTAATGTACAACACCAGCCAACTATTGAATCTAATGTACAACACCAGCCAATTATTGAATCTAATATACAACACCAGCCAACTATTGAATCTAATGTACAACACCAGCCAATTATTGAATCTAATGTACAACACCAGCTAACAATTGAATCTAATGTACAACACCAGCAACTATTGAATCTAATGTACAACACCAGCCAATTATTGAATCTAATGTACAACACCAGCCAACTATTGAATCTAATGTACAACATCAGCCAAATATTGAATCTAATGTACAACACCAGCCAATTATTGAATCTAATGTAAAACACCAGCTAACAATTGAATCTAATGTACAACACCAGCCAATTATTGAATCTAATGTACAACACCAGCTACAGCTAACAATTGAATCTAATGTACAACACCAGCCAATTATTGAATCTAATGTACAACACCAGCTAACAATTGAATCTAATGTACAATACCAGCCCACTATTGAACATAATATACAACACCAGCCCACTATTGAATCTAATGTACAACACCAGCCAACTATTGAATCTGATGTACAACACCAGCCAATTATTGAATCTAATGTACAACACCAGCTAACAATTGAATCTAATGTACAACACCAGCCAATTATTGAATCTAATG
Source organism: Radix auricularia (assembly GCA_002072015.1). Classification (NCBI taxonomy): domain Eukaryota; kingdom Metazoa; phylum Mollusca; class Gastropoda; family Lymnaeidae; genus Radix; species Radix auricularia. The sequence continues at coordinate 23,480 of MUZC01002096.1, read as the reverse complement.
TACAACACCAGCCAATTATTGAATCTAATGTACAACACCAGCCAACTATTGAATCTAATATACAACACCAGCCAACTATTGAATCTACTGTACAACACCAGCCCACTATTGAATCTAATGTACAACACCAGCCAACTATTGAATCTAATGTACAACACCAGCTAACAATTGAATCTAATGTACAACACCAGCTAACAATTGAATCTAATGTACAACACCAGCCAACTATTGAACATAATGTATAAAATCACCCATGGTCAAAACCTAATGTACAACACCAGCAAACGGTCCAAACCTAATGTACAACACCAGCTGACGGTCCAAACCTAATGTATAACACCAGCTAATGTTCCAAACCAAATGTATAAAACAGCCTATGATCCAAACCTAATGTATAACACAGACCATGGTCCAAACCTAATGTATAGCTCCTGTCCCTAGGTAAACTATGAAACCTATTATATACCTACCCAAGCATACAATAGTTGACATTTTGTCACATTTTCCGAGGCCACTAGCACAGACCAACTTTGTAACACCGTCGTTCCAGCCATCTGGTGTAGACCTACCGTGTAATGACCAACCTAAAGGTGCCAACCTTATGCTCTGCCAGCCCACAATTGTAAAACTCAAATATACCACCCAACCTTTCAGCCAACTGAGACCAACTGTATAACCATACCCCCTTCATTGCTGCCCCTTGTCACAGAAGCTCACTAGTACAGAAGCACACTAGCCCAGAAGCACACTAGCCCAGAAGCACACTAGCCCAGAAGCTCACTAGCGCATAAAGCCACTAGTTCAGAAGCCTACTATTACAGAAGCCCACTAGTGCAGAAGCCCACTAGCGTAGAAGCCCACTAGCATTGACTTACTTTTCAGAAACGCCGCCTTGACTCTATCTGGGGGCTCCCAGTCGGTGATGGCGTACACCTGATGGGGCAACAACTTGGTGGGCCGGACGTTATCCTTCAGTCCTACAGCGTACACGAGCACCATGTCCGTTTCCGGTGTCACTTTGTCACCTTGAAACTGATAGTTTGAGAAGCCGCATCGGCTGAAGTTAAACAAGCTAATGTCTTGCCAGAACGGTCGTCCCAAATAAGCAATTTTAAACGTCCGGTTCTTGACCATTTCTGCTCTCTCTTGGTCGCACAGAAAGTAAATTGACCTAAAACAGGTTTCTACTATGGGGGACGTTGAGCTTGAATAAACCCCTGTTGCGTTGTGTGATATGCTAATATGATCCGCAGTTGCTGGTGTTTTAACCTGAGCACGTTCATTGTTAGAAGCGTTAGTCCATTTTCGGGGCTCTGCTTTCGTTGTGACATTCCCCATGTTATTATCAGATATTCTCTGACCAATCATTGTAAAAAATTTAATTGGAGTTGACGTGCCTCCATAAATCGCAGCAGCGCTGCCCTTACTTTTGACGTGAGAGTGATCGAAGATCTCAAAGATTGTTCTTCTGTTGTCTTTCAGGTAAACTCCCAGCTCGAAATGGGCGTCCAGTGTTTCGATGATGAGCTTAGCGGTGACTAGGGCAGCAACGACAATCAAACCACCTCTCAGAAAACGTATTGTCATGGCGACCCTTTAATACAAAATAAACTTAAAACTTAGTCAAGCGCTTACAGTGACTCAATAGGTTATAATTACGACTAGCTGGTCCATTTTGAATTTTTCTGTCATAATTACAGGCATTTATTTTTTTTTTAAACGATTCAGCGGTAGGACTTTTTTGTTGTTTTAATGTTATATAACTTTTTTTTTTTTTTCGACTGCCATTAGCAGAATTTTTAATGTGGTTCATAAATATTTTAGTAAACGATCAACATTATAGTTATATTCCTTTTCACATCAATATCTATACCATATGGCTGCATTTTGATATTTTCAAATCAATAACAGCCACCCATGATTTGACCCTATGTGGTCCGGAGACTTGTTTTTTTTCTTGTAATCATTCATTATTTCTCGCTTCAGTACTAAGCAATCTAATTACAATAAAATAGTAGGACTAACAGTTAGTAAAGCTTTCATGAGATAGTAAACTAAATACCAAATAGAAAATGTAGCACTAGATTTGTAATGTTAACACCAATTTCAATAAAACGCTCTCTTTAACAACAATTAAAAAAAGAAAACATTTATTTAAATATCTTTACCAAAAAACAAGGTAACGTGTTCTAAAAAAAAATAAATCTAGATTTCCTCTGGGTCTCTATTACTCTCGAGATTTAGATCCATTGATCAGCGAGCATTAGAGATTGACAATTTTCTCACTTATTTGTTCTTTCGTCTTATTGGTAGTAAGAAATCTGTCGTAGTGATTAGCACAAAAAGACCAACAAAATCGACTATTATTTCTTTCATTTTTTATCCCCTGAAAGATCTTAAACAACTTACACCTGCACGTAGTCACCTTGTCCTGGGCAAGCGATCTGGGACAGCAGATGGCTCACCTGGCTTAGGTAGTCACTCTAACTAAGACAAGATAATCCTGGTCAATGAGTGCTCACCAACAGTCAAGTGACAAGAAACTCTTCACACAAAACGGACACAAAAGAGTTGTTAAACTTGGTGCACAAGGAGGACGGTGTTCATCGAGCAACATTAGAGGGAAGAGTAGGTGCAATGTTTAATGTAATTTTCTTTCCCATTAAAAATGACTACGAGCATTAACATAGCAAGCCTTATCAAATCTGCAGACACCACATACATTTTCTTTAATGGTCCGACATGTGATTTTATTGTTTCCGAAGTTCGATGGGTGGTCAAAAGAAACACTTTAACAAACTCTTAAGATAGCGAAGTGTTTTACTTGTGTTCTTTTCAATATTAAAAGAAAACTTAAATTAGTTTTTTTACTATTTGTATTTTAAAGAACACAAGTATGTTGCAGTTCACTATGGAAGCGGAAAATGTACTAGTTATTTCGATCGTACGATTGTCAAAATATGGAGCTATATATCAATGAACTTTAAAAAAATTAATAATCTAAACTAATAAAAGGCAAAGTCCTGAGTCAGTCACTTATTCAAGGCTATGTTTTCAACTTCCCGTGTAGGTAGAAGCATGAAAATTTAGGGAATTGCTGAGTAAACTCTTACGACGATAATTGTTGAGTTTTTTTTTTTATAATCTCACTTTTGGGGAGTGGGAAGACGGGGGCAAAAATGTTGTTTTTTCCTTACATGAGCTTAAAAAACTGATTCGTTGCTAATTCGTAACTTCACGTGTAGTTAGAAGCTTGAAAATAAGGAATGTTGTTGATTACCCTCCTCTGCTGGTAACAGGCGAAAATATTATGCAATTATCCCACATTTGGGGGCTTGGGTCCAAACGCAGATATTTTTCTTATATGAGCAAAATAAAATTTGTGTAAACGTATGATACTGTGTATATGGATTTTGACAAAAATTTATATATAAAAATTTGATACCCTATATTAAATTATTACACAACTTTAAAATTATACTTTTCATTTCTATTCTGACCCGAAGACCAATACTCTCTATTTCGTAATCGCTTAAGAAATTGCAACCATTCAATTTCACATGATTTTTAATGCAAATATTTACAAACAACATATACAGCATAACCCAGATTAAATAAACTTTTCTTTTGACCTTTACATCTTACACCGATTGAGCTCCTGGCCCTAATTTTAGATTTTTAAGCCAAATCAATAGTATTTTATCCATTTCACGGTCAGAAAACTTTTAGAAGTTTTCGAGTACGCTCCTGCGAATGTTTCTGGCTTTACGAGTTTTTAAAAACAAATTATTTGGGGATGGGGCCCCTAATGTCATTTTGTACATGAGTTTTAGAAAAGTTATGTTAAACAGTGCCTACTAGGAATAGGGATGAATTATTGACTAAATTTGATATTTTAAAAAATCTATATGGTATTGAAGTCATAATGCCTGTTCATTTTGGGCCTGACCAAAAATAATTTTTCTTTGTAAACTGTTAAAGCTTTTTTTCCCATTAGATTTTAAACAATTAAAAAAAATATCGACACGTTTTTCAATAATGACCTACATTTAAATTTAAGGTTTTATGATATATGCAAATCATACAAGAGTTTACCTCAAGGGTCCTAAATGGATTTTTTTCCATTTGATTTTACACGACACTGAAAAACATTTATATTCATCATAATCCAGATTCGAAGCAACTGCTGTTTTGAATTGGTGTTACACGGCTTTTCAACGCTGACAGAATTCCTTATTTTCATTTCCCGTACCGAAGTACGGGTATTTTGCTAGTCTATAAATTAATATGTATGTGTGTGTGTTTATACATACATACATATATATNATATATAAATCAATATACATAATTTGCAATGTATGTCTTTCACGTCCGTCTGTCCCGTCGGTGACGCTACTAATTTTAGAAAGCAACGCACCAAAAATTATTAATAAATATAATATTATTTGCAATTCATGTCCCGATGACGCTGATACAAGCGAACCAAATGTGATTCTTTTCAAAGTCCGCATAAAATTGTTAAATTTGGAAATAAATGAATAAAACTGAACTTAATAAAAAATGAATGAAAGACATATATTTCTCTAGCAGACCTGTCGTGCATTGTATCGATCTCAGTAACAATTAATAAATTGAAAGACACAAATGAATGATGTGTTTTAAAAATATTATGTCAGAAAGCTGATAAATTCATTTATAATTTAAAAGTTTAGAAATAAACAAACGATATTAAGAGGCTCGGCTCAAATATGAGTGATATTTTAATTTCGTACTGCCATTGTACTCATGCCATATTGCCCAAAATCGTGTAAAATTGAATGGGGATTTAAATAATTAGCTTGCATTTAAAAAGTCATTTGGGGCCCCCTGCCCCGAGGGAACGAACATTTGGAGTTCATTGCCTGATTTTAATCAGATATACACTATTCAGTTTTTTCATACTAAGATGGGTGTTGAATAGCGAAGTCAATAGAGCACTCTCAACACAAGCTAAGAGTGGTGGTATCTAGCCCACATAAGTGCCTAAAAAATATTTATGGATGGCTATTGCTAAAAACAATCCGCTGACCTGGAGGGGAGACGGCACCACCAAGGTCTACCAAGCCCCGAGAAAGTTGAATGGTAACATTAGAACCCCCAACAACCATGAGGTTATGAGACTCATCAAAAATCCTTTTTTTTTTAAAGAGATGGGCAAAATCCATTACATTTCTCAGTAACTTGCCCAACACTAATTTTAATACTACTAATATAAAAAAGGCATTTAGGGAACCTTCGGCTAATTCACTGCATGATGTGAATTTCAAAAAAAAAAATCATTTTAATTCAGTTTCAACATTGATACATTCCGCAAGATAGCGAACATTTGAATGAGGAAAAAATCTTAATCATATACGAAAAAATTATTTTAAAAAAGTAAAGTTCAGTTCTCAATAGCCTTATAATGTGGGCTATCAAGTTTTTTAATAAAAAATTTGGTAAGGATCGCTTCATATACAAAGTGGCTAACGCATAAAATCATTTTCATATAGCTCTTATTAGCAAAGAATGTATATTATGGGCCCAGTGCCCATTCAGTTAAAGATTAAAGTTAAAAACACCTTTTCATTTTTAATCTGCACAATATAGAATATTTAGTCATTTTTTGACGAGATGATAAATAATCGAAAGTGGAATAAAAACTTAAACGTTTAAGAAAAAAACGCATGTAGTGACCCGGCCGCGAAGGAATGATCATTAAGAGTTCAGCATATTAAACTTTTCGCTGTAAAATTTTTATTTTCTATCTTTGATTAAGATCAATCAATTTACACGGTTGCTAACTCTTAAAAATTTTTATAGCTCATATAAGCAATCAATGACATTATGGGCACCCGGCCATTCATGAGTGTTAACTGTAGAAACTAATGTTGCCATTAATCATCCAGGGACCGTACTAAAATATCTCCAAAGGTTTTATGACGATCAAATGCATGGTTTATAAAGGACATGCACATACACACATATATACACACACACATACACACACAAGTATACACACATTAACACACCTACAATCATACACACACATATACACACACATAAACACACACATACACACACACACATACACAAACACACACATAAACAAACACACACATGCACACACATACACACACACACACTCTCACTCTCACTCACACTCATACACAGACACACATACACACACTAACATACTTTTATTTTTACATACCTAGATAAATAAGCAAATCATGGCATTAAGGGTTCCCTGACCCAATTAGTGCAAGTTGTATTTTTTAAAATATTTGTTGATTCAATTTGGATCATATTAAATGTAATATCGATATTTGTCGAGACCATGGCACAGAATGGGGAATTAAATCTTTTATGTTAACGAAAAAAATCAGGGCCATCGGACCGAAGAGAGAGACATTATAAATTTTTTTTGACTTCTATAGAGTTTATGTATGGGCTATCAAGTTATTTTACACCAAGTTTGGTTACGAGCTATCCATTTTCTCATGTCGTTAATGTTTAAACAATTTGTATGAATCTCATATCGGCAAAAATAAGATTTTGGCCCGCAGCCTCAATGTAATTAACATTAGGAGTTTAACACAGTATTGTATTTTAATATTTGCTATCAAGTATGTATGTATTACAAGAAAGTATGTTTGGTCAAGATCCATCCATTTTGCATGTAGTTACCGCTTAAACTAACTTAAATATACTAATATAAGGGTCATAATTGGGCCTCAGCACCCCAAGGCAGGAAATGTCGTTTACTGTAAAACATATTTTATCTTTCACAAACTCTAATCAACTAAATTCTCCAATACTTTATGCAAAAAAAATATATATATATTAATATATAAGAAATATTTAAAAAGAAAACATTAAAAAATGTGTAATTTAATATTTTATCTCTTTTTAAAAACGTACATTTTATTTTATACAGCATTTACACCAAGAGAATCATTGCAATCGTCATTATCAATACACGTTGTTAAATGTTTAACTTTCCCCAGAGACGAAAAAATCGCGTACTGTGTTTTCATGTATTTTCGTTATATGATGGAAAGTGAATAGCTCAGAAAGGTTAAAGCAGGATATAGAAATAATATATTTCAAGGCTCGTTTTGAAATTAAAAGAAAACAAAACAAGCAGTGTATAAAATATAAAAGACTATATCTGTTACATTCAGGGTACTACAATAGTTGCAGAAATGAAAAAAAGGCCTAGTGCGCTGGACAGGACATCCTTACAGAATGTCGATTGATATAGGTGTAAATAGGGTACACTATAAAAACCCCAGAGGAAAACGGCTCAATGGAAGACCTAGGCTTAAATGGATGGATGATGTTGAGAAAGATATAGAACAACTAAGCATCCAATTTTGGAGAAGAAAGGCGTTGATAAGGCCTGAGGGGAAGGGGGTCGTGAGGCAGACCCATGCCTTACATGGGCTGTAGCGCTACAGATATGGATAAAGTTTTCATTAAAAAGAAAGGGCTAAACGCACATGCCGAATTACTTATGATATATATATATCAAATAAGGAATACTTTTTATACACTAATGTCTGGAGGAATGTCATTCATCTGGCCAAGTTATTTCAGATGCTTCCTTACAACGACCTTCATGAAACCAATTTTTCATGTCGTATGTCTTTGTTTGCACGCCTCGCTCGTTCAAAGTTTTGCACACTTCACATCCAAACTCTTGTAACAAGGTTTCTTCCCCCAACACGTACGAGTCTTTTAGGGCCAGCTGTTGGCTGTACCGGACGGGATCCGAACCCAGATCTTTGAGGTACAGGGCCAACGACTTCGGTGTCTTGAAATGAGCCGAGTTGATGAAAAGCCCCCTGGGGAAATACTTGTCGTAGCTGCCGCCACCCCTCACGACTGGAATGACGTAACGGCCGGGGGCAAAGTTTCGGAAAAGTTTTTCTGTTATGTAGTCAGTACAGAAGGAGTTCTCGAAGGACAAGTAGAATTTATACTGATTGAAACTTTCTGTGCAGTAAGGGCCACCCTTGATGGTGCACGGCTTACCGCAGTGCCCGTAGATATCAACGTCAATGTACTTCTGTAAGTTAAAACATTTTAAAAAGTGTCTTTAACTAGTTCAAGTTGTTTTAATTTATAAACGTATAAATAGGAATTTTAAGTAATATACGTGCTGTCTGCACGCATCATTGCTCTTTTTAAAAAAAACAACAACTATTTTAACTATAAAAAATTGTAAAAAAAAGGGGGTGGGGTAAAAAGGATAAACCAGGTATTATTTTGGAACTCTTTTAGACATTAAAAAATTTCTTTTAAGTGAGTTATAATTATATGCGAGCGAAATTTGGCTTTTAAAGGAAATAAATGCTTCTTAATAAATCCTTGCTAAATTTAAAAAAAATAATAATAATTATTTGGACTTAGAAATATATTTGTAAATATTCTGACAGACTTTTATAAATGTATCTAAAATAGTTAATATGTAAAGTGGTAATATAGACATATTCATTGAATTAATAATCATTGACGTGTATAGTGGTATGTATTTATGGCATCTTTCCGTCTGCAAAAGACGACAGTTTTATCATTATTATTTGCAGCTCTTTGTCTGACTAATTACTGCTATTCCGGAGTTACAGTCAGTGGGTCAGTGTTGTCTGGCCCTCCTTCTCGCTCTTTTTTCAACTGCTATTGCCCTGATTTGCTCCTCTGCTCTTAGTGATCCTTCCTTCATTATAGCCTGCCATTTGGACCTATCATCTGGCAGATTGTCCCAGTTTTGTATGTCTATGTTGGCAGCTTTCGTGGCTCTTTTGCATATGTCCGCGTATCTGAGACTTTGCCGACTACCCGCCCTTTTTTGTTGCCGCAAACTGACTGTATCCTTGAGTATGCGACCAGTTTGCATTCTCTTAACGTGCCCAAGCAAACGGAGGCGTCTTTGGCTTAGTATTGCTGGAATACTACTCATGCTTGCTTGAGCCAGGACTTGTGTGTTGGGGAATTTATCTTTCCCTTTCATTTCTAGGACACGGCGCAGGCATCTAAGGTGGAAGCTATTGAGCCTTCTTTCATGCCAGGTGTATGTGGTCAAAGACTCGAATACATAGAGGAATGTGCTCAGTACGCATACCTGGTATACCTGAAGCTTAGTCCTTGCTTTAGGTTTGGCATTAGTTCAGACTCTTTTGTACAATATGGCCAATAGAGTTGTTGAATTCACTTTCCTACTACTTATCTCATTCTCCAGTGATTGGGTGCTCGAGATGTTCGATCCCAAATATGTGAAACTTTTAACAGCATCCAGGTTGCAGTCGACAATGTTGATATTGGGGAGGGATGCAGTAACCCATCACTTTACAGAAGTAAACATTTATTTAAAGAATAATGAAATGCTAATGGTCAGGCCAAACTTTCTCCAGGCAGCTGAGAAGCTGTATGCAAGTTTGTCTGCTATGTGAGATATTAAAGCGGCATCGTTTGCAAATAATAGTTCACTCAGCAGCATCTCCCTTACTTTGGTCTTGGCTCTAAGCCGGGAAATATTGAATAACTCAAATCAGCTGTTCTTCTTGAAGGCATACTGGAGTAAGAAGGAGAAGAAAATTAAGAATAGAATAGGTTCCAGCACACAGCCTTGTTTTATAGCACCACCTTTTGGAAAAGCCTCCGAGGTGGCACTGTTATAATACACTGTGCCCTGCATGTTGTCATGGGATTGCTTCATAATGTTGAGCAGATGTGTAGGGCAGCCTATGAAAAGCGGTAAGTTAGACATATAAATTGATTTTAAAATAGTTGATATCTCAATTTGTTTGATCTGCAAACCGTAGCCATTCAGACTCTCACCTGCATTTCCTTGACATAATCCGCTCGCCTGGACGGCACGTTACATCTGCTGACAAACCACAGGGCCGTCCGGTTCTTCTGTTTGGTGATCTCATCTAAAGGGAACATTTTGGGTTAAAAGGAAAATTAGAACTAACACATCTCTTTAACAAAATGAAATGATTACATTAAAAGACTATCAATACTGGCTATCTTATATGGCATTCTATAAAAAAAATGCGTGTGGTACAGTAATTTCTGTCATTAAGACTTTAGCAGTGAAAGAGCTTTCAAGTCAAATGAAAGATACTTAAAGAAATCATGTGACCAAAACAATATATTAAATCTTTATGAATAAAAAAATGCATAAAAATACATTATGAATTTTTCAATTAATAAAGTCTTAATTTAATGTTGTTATCAAACAATTCGTTTGTGTATATTATTTTTTTTTTTTAATTTAGGACATTTAATTCACTTTTATGTTTGTGTTTTTCTGTTATGTGCACGTTCTCATTATTTTAATCCTTTTCTTCAATACATGCTACAGGAATGGTATAAAAAAAGGCTGTTATTTGTATTTATAAATAATGGAAGAATTTAGCACACTCCAGGAATAATTTTTTTAAAAAACCACCAAAAACAATTGAAATAAAGACTTGGTCCCACCGTGGCCCGCAAAGGAGAACGACATAGCCTTTTTTAGACGTCATGTGTGAAATAAATTTCAGGATTTAATTTGGCGGTCTGATGAAAATTTAATGAACATTATTGTAGCCTTTCTCTTTTATCAGCTTCTTTGAAATTCGTATACAGCCGGCCTTTTACATTTCTCATGATAGTTCTTTTGGGCAGTACAGCCGATAAAAGGCCCTGGACTGCTCTATCACTGCCCTCGATGATGTCTGAACTATGGCCTTTGGCTGCCATTCCCGGACCCTCAGAGGATGTAGGTTTATATATACCGCATTCATCTTCTAATTCTATGCTGGCCTGTTTGCCTTCTACATTCCAGGTTCTGTATGCAGTGGCGTCTTTAGGTAACCGCGGGGCCTAGTGCCAGCAATGACCCCGCGGGGCTAGAGTACTAGTAAAGATCACTAAGCACCAGTATGCTATGGTATTTAAAAATATGAAATATCTTGATTATTGTGTAATTTTAATATCGCGTGTCACCTTTTTATTAAATTATTACAAGTTCATTATTTTCTCTGGTCTATAAATAACGGTTTATTCTTATCGAAAAATGACGTGCCGGTTGAACTGAACTGAACTATCCCTTAACCCGACGCTGGGTCGTTGGGGCACCATTTTGAGCTTTGCACTAACTCATGCCAAGTGTCACGGTTCTGAGCTGCCTTCTGGGAATCGCTAAATGAAAGGCCGGTCCACTCTTTGATGTTGTCCTCCCAACTCTTCCTTGGTCTGCCTCTTTTCCTTCTTCCCTGGACTGTGCATTGCAATATCGTCTTTGAGAGACCTCCAGATCTTGACACGTGTCCGTACCATCGTAGTTTCCTCTTTTTAATTGAGGTGAGAAGGTCCTCGTAAGGGCCAATGACAGCACTTATTTTGTCGCGGACCGCTTCGTTCGTGATGTGCGCCGTGTAGGAGATGTTTAATACCTTTTGAAAACATCTCCTCTCAAGCGCACTAATTCTTTTTTGGAGGCCTGAGGTGAGCGTCCAGGCCTCACAACCATAAAGGAAGACTGACATCGCCAGGGAGCGCATTAGTCGAATCTTTGATCTCAGGGAGAGCTTCTTGCTTTGCCAGATGTTTTTCAGTTTGCTTAGTGCTGCAGTTGCTTGGGCCGTTCTGGCAAGAATTTCTGGCTTTGAGCCTTCATCGGATATTACAGCCCCTAGATATTTGAAGGTAGGGACCTCCTCGAGTTTTTGACCGTTTATCCGTATTTCACTTGTGAAATTCTTGTTTGCCAGTTACGACGTGATTTAAAATGCAATTTATTGGCAGACATATTGCAAAATAATTGCAAAAGGATTACAAAAGTGCCTCTTTCGTTTCTTTACAATCGTTTCCAGCATACGCTCTACGATCCACTCTTTGGTTCTACATGTATATGCTATTAACAATGGACGAGACATGTTCAGGACCGAAACGCGGGGCCTACCTAAGCGCGGGGCCTGGGGCAGTCGCCCCAGTTTCCACCCTCAAACGCCGCTCCTGTCTGTATGAACACCTTCTTTGCTGACCTAAGGGTTAACATTATCCAAGAAGATTTATTCTTTGAAGTCTCACTTTATTAACTAATTACCCTATTGGTCTCTGTTTAAAGATTCTAAGTATTTTGGATTATAAAATGAAATATCAAAACGTTGACGTAAATTTTCCCCCAAACCTTCTCTAAGACCCGGCAGAATAAACATAAAATTTGAAGAATGATTTTTATTTGGTATGAAATATTACAGGTAAATTATATAAATACCTAGAAAAATAATAAACCACGAAGCAATTAATGTTTATTTTCCATTAAGAGGTCTTGGTTAATATAACTCTAATGGTAAAATGAAATCTTCTTTATCTTTTATTAAAATTCTTTTAATATACATGCATACATACATACATACACACACACACACACATATATATATATATATATATATATATATA
>MUZC01002095.1:0-12297 GCA_002072015.1 Radix auricularia | reverse complement strand
TGTGACATCAGTGCAGACATGGTGTGACATCAGTGCAGACATGGTGTGACGTCAGTGCAGACATGGTGTGACATCAGTGCAGACATGATGTGACATCAGTGCAGACATGGTGTGACATCAGTGCAGACATGGTGTGACATCAGTGCAGACATGGTGTGACATCAGTGGAGACATGGTGTGACATCAGTGCAGACATGGTGTGACATCAGTGCAGACATGGTGTGACATCAGTGCAGACATGATGTGACATCAGTGCAGAGATGATGTGACATCAGTGCAGACATGGTGTGACATCAGTGGAGACATGTTGTGACATCAGTGCAGACATGATGTGACATCAGTGGAGACATGTTGTGACATCAGTGCAGACATGGTGTGACATCAGTTGAGACATTGTGTGACATCAGTGCAGACATGATGTGACATCAGTGTAGACATGATGTGACATCAGCTCAGACATGGTATGACACCTCCAAAGACATGGTTTGTTGCCTCCTGTTCCAAAACATTTTTAGTACGAGAGCAAACTATTATTTGGTAAATCAGAAATGTGTTTTATTATGGTAACATCTTTCGCATCTGTTGCCAAACGATACCCTTACATGTCAGATATCGTTAATGAATGCATCATTTTTTAAAATAAATATATAAACAATACATTCCGTGAAATTGATATATACGCTGTGAGTAGTGGGGTAGCGAGGGGGCAGGGAGGAAAAGCCCCGGGCGGCACTTTGTTAGGGGTGAAAATTTTACAAGAAGTGGTGCTTTTAGTATAAATAAAATAAAAGCAAATAAGAAGTTAATAAAAGCAATAAAAGAACTATCATAAAGCATGTGAATGTTTAAAATGCCAAAATTTCATAAAATCTTCTGATACTAATGCTACTGTTCTAAAAATCCAGAGCCTGCCTGATGTGGTATCAATTTGATGGATTCTTAAAATTTGACAGTGACTCATGTTGTTAAAGTAAATCTTGCTGTACCCTATCAATTTGAAACTTAATCCAATCAAATTTTTTGAGCAGCACAGTCTTTGGGGGGGGGGGGTGAATTCCATTTTGTCAATTAGCCTCTAAAATAATTAACGTTATAATAAATATATATCAATAAATAATATCATTAATTCGAAAAGTGCTTACCTTAAATTTTTTTAAAATCTTAAATAATGAAAGGTGTTAACATAGCTTCTCTAAAATTAAGTTAATAAAAAAATAATTACGATCAATTACGAATACACAAATATTATTCAATCTATAGCTGTTTCGGCTAATGGAATGACTGAAGTTTTTGATATCTGAAAGACTTTACAATGAGGAAAAACATAAATTTTTCAATTTTATTCCAGAAATGAAGCTTTTCTTTTTATTTCAAACAAAAAATGTATCATGTCCTTATTATTACTTTCTAATAATTACTATCTTTTCTATACAGTATTGAGATATTTTTCCGGGGAGGGGTGGTGGAAAATTCGGGTTCCACCGCGGGCCGCACATACTGGGAGTAGAACAGAAAACACTGTTATTTCATGGGAATGTATTGCTCAACAAGTGGTGAAAACAGAACAGAAAACACAATTATAAGATTTGTCCTTATTTAAATATGATGTGCCTGTATATCAGCCTGGATTGATATGTAACAATACATGTTTTAGTGAATGTATTTTTACTAGATAAATGATCTCTAATAAATGTTCGCTTTCTAGGATGCGAGGAAAAAAAAGAGAGAGAGAGAGAGAAAGAGAGAGAGCAGTCAAATAATTGAGTAAAATACATGAAACAAAGTAGAAAATGTTTTCAAATTAATAGAATAAAAAAAGCTTTATTAATAGACTAATACACATGTAGACGTTTCGGCAAATGCCTTCATCAGTGCGAATAACTTACGTAAGTATTAAACCTAAATTTAAATTATATAACACAAACTAAAATGGACAAATAATAATTAGTTTAAGTTAAAAATCACAAGAGGGAAAAGAAGAAAGAAGGTCACAATTACTAAACAAAAAGACAGAATAAACGAAAAGGAAGAAAGAATCAAAAGTTGCCGTTGAACAGAAACTAAAAAAATATTTCAACGAGGAATCTGTATCAAATTTTAGGTCTATAGGACAATTAAAGTTTGCTCCGATATGTGCTCGAAAGAGTTAAAACAAACACATTATAAACGATTCAAATTCGCAAACTTTTCTTATTTGTTTTTTTTAAGCCTTTGCTACCACAAGAATACCTACAATTTAATAGGAGAAATTTATAAATAAAACTATTTTGCCTTACTTGCTTTTTAAAAGTAAGTTGATGTGCTCAATCAGTAACCCTTAACTATATATATCTGCAAATTTATTTGGTGGGTGATCCAAGCCTACTTAAATATTAGTTACAAATAGATGATAACTTTTGCATAGTTTCTTATATTATTGAAAATGTGATAGATTGCCGATTAAAATATTTTTGTGTTCGTATGACAGATCAAAGATACATCGACATTAAAAGTACAAATTTAATAGCTGTAAGTAATCACTTGTTATTTTTAATAATAATAAAAATAAGTATGATAATGATAAACTCTTACAATCGTCCAGAATAAATACACAAATTGATCAGAAAAAAGCCACAAGAGGATTTCCACCTCTTACACACACCTTTTCCACCTCTTACACACACCTTTTCCACCTTTTACACACACCTTTTCCACCTCTTACACACACCTTTTCCACCTCTTACACACACCTTTTCCACCTCTTGCACACACCTTCTCCACCTCTTACTCACACCTTTTCCACCTCTTACACACACCTTCTCCACCTCTTACACACACCTTCTCCACCTCTTACACACACCTTTTCCACCTCTTACACACATCTTTTCCACCTCTTACACACACCTTCTCCACCTCTTACACACACCATTTCCACCTCTTACACACATCTTTTCCACCTCTTACACACATCTTTTCCACCTCTTACACACACCCTTTCCACGCCCATGATGTCAACACATTCTCTTCAAAATCGGTCGATAAATGCGTTGTTTTTTAAAATTAAAATTACATTAAATTCAAATCAGCCAAACAAAGCGTAAAGTTGTACGTCACCCCCATCACATGTATAAAACAAACAAAAACCCCAATTGTTTGCAGATATTAACGAAACAGTTAGAATCTGGACCAAGATGTACGTCAGTGGAGAAGCTCGTGATCTCTGGTTTCTCTGTGCCTTGTGGCTGATGTATCCGCTAGTAGCTTCGTGTCGATTCCAACATGAAAGTCACCAGGATCATAAGGTTGTCCGCCGTGAGATCATTTGCGATAGAAAAAGTCGGTACCGGTCTTATGACGGCAGCTGCAACAATCTGAGATACCCCAAATATGGGATGGCCGGCTCAACGTTCCGGAGAATCCTGCCACCAAAATATGAGAACAACGACGGGCAGACTCCAAGACTGACGGGGTTCAATGGCGCCACGTTGCCCAGTCCACGGTTGGTCAGCGTCGTCGTGCACGACCCAGAAAACCACACGGCCGTTAATGTCAATATGATGGTCATGCAGTGGGGACAGTTTCTCGACCACGATTTGACCAGAACTCCTGCCACGCTGTCCATCGCCCCCTGCTGCTCGGAAAATCTCGTCAGCTCAGGTGTCATTCACCCAGATGTTAAAACAGGCGGCCCTTGTTTTCCGATCATCGTTGACAGCAATGACCGGCTTTTTGGTGATTTAAGGTAAGCATGAACCGGAGAATATATTGCATATTTTTTTCCCCCAAAAAGTCCATCATTTTTGCGCTTTATTCAAAAAATAATTTTAAAAATATTTATTAATTAAAGTTACATAAAAAATAACACTTTTTAAAAGTTATGATAATGGAATGTTAACTACTTAATTACCAAATGAAAATATAAATAAATAAAAAAAATTCCTTTGCCATTTCATTGCCAGAGTAAAAAAAATATTTAAAAATAAATAATATACAAGCATTTGCATGCCAATGTTGATGCGTTAATTTATGTGTTCTTCACATCATTACTTCTTCAGGGTCGTAATTAATTGTTCTTTTTTAAAAGATAATGATTTCTTTATTGAAGCTCTTAATAGATGTATTTTAAAACTTCTTAAAATGTAAATTAATTATTATTGAAGTCAAAATATTTTACAATATTAAAAAAAGTGTTGAGACGTGGTGGTCGAGAGGTAGCGCTCTCGACTGTCATACCGATGGTCACGAGTTCGAGGAGTCCCCGAGTCACCCAGCTCCGAATGGGTACCTAACTAGACAATAGTTAGGCGGCTGGGGTAATGCGTGGAACCCCTATAGCCGTGGCCTGTGACCGCTGCATCACTTGCCAACAGATCATCTCTCATGGTCTGTGGACGCAATTATCTTCTGCATAGAAGGAGCGTCTGTATATCTAAGAGGGTATTTTTACCTTTACATTTCATGTAGTTTTAATATCAGTGTCCGTATCAGAAAAACTAAGATAAAATAAAAATGTATGTCAAAAGTTGAAACCAAAAAATTAAAATATTTAAGTATAGTTGCTTAAAAGAACTATTAAATACCAGGTTGTTGTTGTTGTTTTTTTCAATTATTATGTCTTAAAAAGAAATCAGAATAACGCGAGTGAACATCGTGGGGGGGGGGGGGCGCCGATTCATTGTTGTTTTCGACGAGACATGCGCACTGCCGTTAGCTAGTTGCCCCCACCCTACACCACCCTAGTTTGCCAAACATGTGATTGGCAGACCCTATAGAAGGTCATTTTTATTTGCACTTGTCTTGTGCTTATTCTGGTGACCTAAATATATAGAAATTTAAAGTTATCGGCATTCATTAGCCAAGTATAGTTGGTGAACACTATTAAATAGCTAGTTTTCCTTATTTTTTAAAAGAAAATTTGATATTTATTCATTTACTAAATCTATTTAGAAATGTTTCCTTGATAAAATATTTATATAATAAAGGAATTGAAGATATACAAAATAAAATAGCAGTCAAAAATGAATTCAAAAATTGATTTTTTAAATGATTTTTGTTTTAAATACAAAATTAAAAGGTGCATGGATTTCACAAGATCGGACCCGAAGGTGGACGCAAACAACATCAGACAGCAGTACAACGCCATAAATCCGTGGATAGATGGCTCTCAAATATATGGACACACTGACCAACTGGCCCGATCCCTGAGGTCATTTGTCAACGGTAAGTTAAAAGTCGTCACCATCAACGGGGAGGAATTTCTTCCGGCAGACGACGCGGCCACTGACGAGACGTGCTTCAAACTCCAGCCGGGAGATTACTGCTTCAAGGCAGGGGATACCCGTGTAAATGCTTACGCGGGTTTGTCTGCCTTGCACACCATATTCCTACGCTACCACAATAAGATTTGTGACAGGTTGAAGGCCATACACGTTGATTGGAGTGATGAGACTTTGTACCAGGAGGCGAGAAGAATCGTCATCGCTGTGTTACAGAGAATAACGTATGATGATTTTATTGTTCAGATGTTGGGCCAAGCGGCGTGGAAATACCGTCTTCTGTTTGGCAACTATTCATACAACTCTGATATTAACCCCACAATTTCTAACGTTTTCGCAACGGCCGCCTTCCGTTTCGGTCACTCTCTTGTGTCGGACAGTCTCACGATTAACGGGCAGGTCGTAGAGACCGGAGATCTTTTCATGAGACCGACATTGATCTTAAACTCACTAAAGAATCTAATGGAGGCACTGTTAACTGAAAACTGTCAAAGATCAGACCGTTGGTTCACAAAAGGCATGACTGACCGCATGTTCGAAAAACCAAACCGTCCTAAGACTGGACAAGATATCGTGGCCAGAAATATTCAGCGCGGTCGTGACCACGGACTTCCGCCTTACAACGATTGGCTGGCGTACTTTGGTTTGCCGAAAAAAACCTTCGACTCCATGGAACAAGGAACACTTCGCTACCGTAGCGTTTACTCATCTGTAGATGACATTGACCTTTACAGTGGCGCCATCAGTGAGTTCCCCTTAAACGGTGGTAGTGTCGGTGAGCTTTTCTCTCGCATCCTCGGCAACCAGTTCAGAGATCTGAAATTCGGAGATAGATTCTGGTTTGAGAACCTTGGTGACGTCAGCTCGTTTACTTCCAACCAGGTCAGACAGATAGCAAGAATAAAACTGTCAAAGGTGATTTGTGACACGGTCACTGGAGAAAATGGAATCAAGAAAATTCAACCCAACGCTTTTCGACCAGTGTCCAGTGCAAATCAGCTGACCGACTGTGCAGCCTTGTCTGATATTGACATTGAACGGTTTTGGTATTAAACTTATCTGCTAATAAATATTTTTAAAAAATTATTCAAATAACTTATCTTGCTAATTTATTTTACGTTTTTGTGGTCCAAATTTGAAAATTCCCCCGGGCCCAGACTTGAATAGTTTTTTACATTTAATTTTATATTTTACGACATCAATCAAAATGATGGGGCCCCAAAAGAGGTCAAGCCCCATTTGGCTCACAAAAAAGGCCAAGNGCCCCCCCCCCCCCCGGCCCCAAAATCCCTAGCTAAGCCACTGACGGTTGTGCTGCTTTTTTAAAATTTGAAGTGTGTGTGTGTGTGTGTGTGTGTGTGTGTGTGAGAGAGAGAGAGAGAGAGGTAAGCAGCTGTTGCCTGTTGCGCTATGAGGTAAGTAGCTGTTGCCTCTTTTGAGAAGTAAGTGCCATGCATTCTATATAAAAAAAAACCCACAGATACTGTTTCAAATATTGCAAAACTTATATTTTTGTGCTACTATGCAGTGTCGTGAATACACACGCTTTTTTGGGTGACTAGGGTGGTAGAGATCTTTTGATAAACGTTCAGTTAAGTTTATTTAATACATGTGGTATCAAATTGTCAATTTATTAAGTTTATTTCGTAGATGTGGGGATAAAATTAATTAGATGTTTACGTTCGTAAAATTAATTCTTTAAGATATACAATTCTATATTCACTTGAACATCACATGTGCTTTCCTTTGAATCCAGGGGAAAATTAAACCATGTTTAAAAAACCATTGTATATCATTGTTCCACATGCTTTAAAAAACAGATCAAATCTTTAAAAAATAAACGTTGATTATAATTTCTTCATTATCTAGAAACAACTTCTGAGTGTGGAAGAGGGTGTAGATTTAACAATACATAATGTGTAATCGGTAAATTGAATCCCTGTTTAAAAATTATCTTTTTGTCTTAAATTAGTAAATTTAAGTATCGTTAATTATAGAAACAAGGATATAAAAAAGAATGTCAATGCCAATATTAAACAATCAAGAGAGAAAATCAAAATAAGTGATATCAATCCTTTTTTTATCGATAGACTTTAGATCTAGATTCTATATTATAATCTGTTATTGCCTAAAAAAGGTGCGCACTTTTTATTGCCAGTCTTTTCAATAAAATTTCTGTTAGTTTCTTTAAATTATTTGGAAAACGGCATTACATTTACCACATTTATGTTTTAGTGTATTGACGCTTTTTGATACGTAGATATTGCCTTCTTAAGAGGAAGTGGGGCGTAGGTCTTTATCGTTTACCTGCTGTTACAAATATTGCATTTCTTTAAATAGTCTAAAGATTTGGGTTGGAGTCATAAATTTATATATATATATTTCGAGCGACAAAGCCCGCCCAAGGACGTTCCACTGTCGTTTCGGCGTTGCACGTCCCTCCAACAGCGGTTTCGACCGGCCATAAATGTGCATAACTTCAAAAATGCTATTCATTATAGTTATAATAAATAACCCGTAAAAACAAAGTTTTCCACTATAAATCCCAACGAGTACGGCTCGTTTCTGGTAATTGTTTTTTACTTTTTAAAAATTTGTGTATAAACTTATTAATATTATTTTAATGTGATTTAAACAAGTCCTTACTACACTGATATCCAGATGCTATTCCGATTTTCGATAAATATTTTCGAATCCAGATATTGGCGAAAATCTCGATATCCGGTTTGGATATATGGCATGCCAGATATGGGGCTGTTCCCTAGTTTTTTTTTACGACAAAAGGAATAGTATTTAATTACATATGTTTTTGTATTGTTCTCTAAATTAGGAATATCTGACATGGGCCTTCGCTTTCCACGTAAAATTCATACAGTATTTACAGAATCATAAATATAATTTTTATTTAATAAAGAAATATGTATCACAACAGAATTTAACAAAATTCACAACTTTTTACACGTTAAAAAATAACACCTTTCATCGTGTGACAATTGTAACGAAACATTTTTTACGCATCTAAACAATAAAGAAAGTACCCGTGAAAAAAACACAGCTCAATTTAATCTGTGTACACGAAAATGTGCGCACCGATGTTTGAAAAATAAAATATTTTAGAAAGCGCACCGCTCAAAATAAAGTCTTGGAAAAAAATACTGCACAAAAGTTAACTCACTTTAAACGTCCGCGTAAACTTACTTGTTTTTTTCTAATTGGCTGTTGGAGTCTTTAGGAATTTGATGGTCCAATCGCTATCGATGACCGCACAGAAAATTGCCTTTTATTATATTGGATTCTTGGTACACTTAATTTAGTGGGGGGGGGGGGGTCTAAACGAATGAAAGCTTATATCCTTTCTCCCTAATTTCTTCCCATATGAATAAAAGTCTTTACATTTTCAGCTTCCGCCGTTAACTTTACTCAATAAAGTTAAGAACTTCTGAACTATTATTGAATCAAAATCACGTTCTCTTATGTTAGTGAGATTTATTTTTTAAAATCTAATCATTGGCTACTGGACTAATGGCTACATCTAGAACAAAAAAATATATTCACGTGGATCAGATAACTACATGATTTTGTTTACATTGATTTGAACTTACAGTGTCCAATATTGTCTGTGTACTTTTTTTCTAAATATGTTTATCTTTTTTCTAATAAGCTTTTAAATATTAAATATGATTGGCAAATACATTCTCTAATATCGGCAAAAAGACAAAAGAACTGAGTTATGGATTTTACAAAAATATAAAGTCTTATCCGAAAACATTAACAACAAATAAAAAAAATTGTATTCCTAACTGAAACAGCAATAGAATATGTATTTGTTATGGAAATACATCGGTAAATAAGACAGTCTGGGTGAAAGGGCAAAAAGGGAAACACAATATTCATAAAAATAGCCTTAATGTATTTCAATTTAGGATTTTAAAAAATAATTCATAATATTTTTTTATTTAAGATCTATCAGCGTATGTGTTTTATTCCGAATGCAATTCCTTGCTACAATGAATTTATAGCTGTATGATATTGTTCTATGCAGGTTTTTAAATATCCAATATAATTGTTTGATTGTTTCATAGCGCTCCTTATGTAAAGTAAAATCGTCTCAGAATAAGAAATATAAATTTTTCATATGTATATTTCTAACCAACAGTAACTTGCATTCTCAACTCAACACAAAATGAAGTTATATGATAGACTAAAGGATGAACTTAAAATATCAAGTTGAAATACATCGTTAACAAATAAATATTAGATTATTTTAACTATATAATAATAATTTTAAAGTAAAACAGTCCCACTAAAGTGCGGGTATATTTCTAGTATATATATATAGACAAAATAACATATATACTCTCGGTATTGAATTCGGATTGTTTTATATATAACATTTTTTTAAAAAAAATGTTTAGTTGCCATGGCATAGCAAGACATCTAACGAACAATGCAGCGGTAATGTCAAAAACCAATGATGTGATTGACCTTCGCGTTTAAGCTCGCGAATGTGACTATTGATATTACAAGAATCATTGCATTGTTTATAGACCTAGAATATATAGATACAAGACAATTCCTCAAATTGATTTCGATCTTCTAATGACAGTTTCCCTTCTAAGTATATGCACATCAAAGGCATTTGATCTAAAATTATCACATTAATATCACATCTCATGTTTTCTAAAAATTATTAGGTATGCGCTGGAAGAGGAAAATGGCCCATTCTGTATGAACCTCACATTTGTGCAGGAAAGTAGGGTGTCATCTTGTGCGTCGCAAAATACAGTAATTCTTGCAAGTAGAGAACAGAAATACTATGACATTATTAAAATATCCAACATTATCATAACTTTTAACTCTGAAGCTCACAAGTTTGTTTGTTTTCTTTGTGTTTTTTTTTCATTTCTTTCTTCTTCAGGATTTCACTTACGTCACACAACAGTTGTAGATATAATGTCACCAATAAATTATCTCATTTGGGGTAAAAAGGGAACTCTTGGGGGTAATGCTCAATCATTGTGGGCATAGAAAATTTGCTAGAATCCGCTACTTTTGGGTTAACAGTAATGTTAATATAAACTTTTATAATTTTTATATTTAGGTATCAAATTGAAACGTTCCGTTTTTTTCAAACCGTTTAACTTTTTTAACCGGCCTTCAAAAAAAAAAAATGTTTTAACATCCTTAAATTATATAAAATTTTAATGCATACAAATTAAGCATTGACTATAAATCATTTCTTGTAACTTCTTTGTTTATTAAAAAAAAAAGTTATTTTAAAATAATACTTTTTAAAAATAATATCTTGGGTCAAAAGGGAATTTTTGGGGGTAATGCAGACTCATTTGGGACATATAACATCCACTACACTCCACTAGATATATTCAAATACGTCATGTGTACGTGTACGCTTGGAACATATGCCCACTATTGAACCGGTTCCTTCCAGAAAATGCATTTGTTAAATTTGTTATCTATGNCCCCAAATGGATATTCGGTGTCGTTTTGACTTAAAATATCAACATATAATCCTATTCAGATCTTTTTAGACACTTTTCCTGTTTGTAAAACTCACCAGTAGCAGTTTCGTGGGGGGGGGGGGATAAAGGAGAAAAAAAAAGTTCGCAGACTCCTGCCGCGAGTGAACGAAAATGCGGTTACATCACAAAAGCTTTGATGTCAACATCAAACGACGCAGGGTTACAATTTTCTATGTTCTCTTGTGAATTCTCAAACTTAAGAATTATAATTATATTTAATTTTCGTGTGGTGTTAACTTACGCCAACCGGCGTCTGATAGCCTATCAACCGGCACTTTGAGAAGCATTGAATTTTTTTTTTAAAAAGTCATTAAATAAATTTTAAGTGACCAAATATTTCAGTGGAAGTTTTATTTAAAGTTACCCTTTCGATGTGACGTCAAATTTCTTTAACCCCCTCCCTCCCCCACGTCACGCATCGTCACAAAAGTGGGACCCCCCTCCCCCACTAGGTGCGTGACGTCATTTATGGACTTCCCCTTACCTGTTTTTGTTACTTTCCTTGAGATATTTGGCTTTAATAGAAATTAACGATTAACTATTGAATTTAATCGTTAATTTTTCAAAAGTTATCGATTAAATTAAAATTATTCATTAACAGCCTTTATATATATATATATCTATACTAATAAAAGGGAAAGCCCTCACTGACTGACTGACTGACTGACTGACTGACTGACTCACTCACTCACTCACTCACTCACTCACTCACTCACTGATTCATCACTAATTCTCCAACTTTCCGTGTAGGTAGAAGCATGTAACTTTGGGAAGTTGTTGGGTACTCTCTCACTACAAAAATTGGCGAAAAAGAATTTTAAAAATCTCACTCTCGTGGGGCCGGGGGCCCAAAAACTGTTGTTTTTTTTCTACATCATTAATTCTCCAACATTCCGTGTAGGTAGAAGCATGAAACTTTGGGAAGTTGTTGGGTATCCTATTACAACAAAAATTGGTGAAAAATAATTTTGAAATTTACACTCATGGGGGCAGGGGCCCCAAAAGTGTTTTTTCCTTAAATAAGCTATATATTAATTGAAAACCAATAATTCTCCGAATTCCCGTGTAGGTAGAAGAATGAAACTTTGGGATGTTTTGGGGTACACTCTGACTACAAAAATTGGTGAAAAAGAATTTTTAAAATCTCATTCTTGTGGGGCCGGGGCCCAAAAACGTTTTTACCTACATCACTAATTCTTCAACTTTCCGCGTAGGTAGAAGCATGAAACTTTGGGAAGTTATTGGGTACCCTCTTACAACAAAAATTGGCGAAAAAGAATTTTGAAATTTACACTCATGGGGGCCGGGGACCCAAAAATGTTTTTTTTTCCTTATATAAGATATATAATAATTGAAAATCAATAATTCTTCTATTTCCCGTGTAGGTAGAAGCATGAAACCTTAGAAATTGTTGAGTACATGCTTCCGACGATAATTGGCAAAAGAGAATATTATATTTCCCACTCATGGAGGCTGGGGCCCCGAAAACAATTTTTTCATTA
>MUZC01002094.1:4038-17494 GCA_002072015.1 Radix auricularia | reverse complement strand
TAACTTTAGTTCCTGTTGAGATATTGTTGGGTAAGTCATTTATGCATCGTCACAGCTTTCACCGTCTGCTGGATGCCAACGTCACTGTATCTGGTCATCATTCAGTTCATAGGTTACGAGCAGACGAAATGGTTATTTCTACTCTCGTTTTGGTTCTCTTTCCTCAACTCGGCCATAAATCCGTTTCTATGCTGTGGAATGAAATCTGTTAGGGTTAAAGTGAGACATTTGACGGGTCTGTAATTTGTGATTTTTTAAAATGTTACAATTCTGTTGTATTTCTTTCATTCCAAGCAAATAGTCAAATTTGTATTATAAATTGCAAGAAAACTGGTTACTTAATTTACAGATCGCATATTCGGAAAGAAGAGAGTATTATGCGGGAAAATGAAGAGTGTTTACTTAATAAACATTTAATTGAGATTGATTTTAGTAGTTAAATTGAAGCAACTTCTGTGAACATTATTTAATGATATTGTATTAAAAACTATGATTGCCATAAAGGTATAATGACCGATATGGATGACATTACTTGTTATATTTGGCGAAAGCTGATAAGTTCTATTTTAAATATAAATTGGGAAGAAACATCGTTAGTTTTCCTTCTGATAAGAATTTCTAATAAATCACTTAAGTTTATCTAACATTGATTTTTAAATAAAGTAAACTTATTGAATTAGGATTTACTTAATACGAGAAATTAAAATTTTTGTTAAAAAAAATACTAGTAATTTCAGAAATAAATTTAAATGAGGTTTTTAGCGCATTTTCGAGAAGTCGAATGCGCTATTGTATCCGTTTTGTCCGTCTGTCCGTCCGTCTGTCATCACCCTAGATCTCAGCATCCATAAGTCCTAGACCCATGATGTATATATGTTTTTTGTATGTCCTGACCTGCCATTTGTGCATCAACACTCAGTTACTCGATCCGTTAAAAAAAACCCGTTAAAACTACCAAAAAACATTGCGGAGCGAGAGATAACACTGGCGCAGGCAACGGCCGCCATTGCCGGAAGTCGAATACATCGGTTTTCAAGCATTGAAGAGTTAAAGTTATTGGTTAGTGGTGCGAAAGCGTGCAAAAGAATTAGTTTTTTTTTTGTTGACGTCATTAGAATATGTGTAAAAGTTTAGAGAGTTTCACGTCATCATTTGTGGTGACTTCAAGCAAGATCTTAGCGGCCCAGGGGCAGAAATTGAAAACTTTTTCGAAACAAGCTTCAACATTCAACTACTTTCAACAAGATTGGCAAACACGATCTATCAAACAACAATTGATGGAGTATTTGGGCGATTAGCTGATTACAATTTAGAATGTTTCATTTATGAGTCCTATTTCAGTGACCACAAACCACTTGTAGTTAGATTAAAGA
The DNA here is from genome assembly GCA_002072015.1 of Radix auricularia. NCBI lineage: Eukaryota > Metazoa > Mollusca > Gastropoda > Lymnaeidae > Radix > Radix auricularia. The sequence goes on along the minus strand of MUZC01002094.1, from coordinate 16,121 downwards.
GAAAATAAAAAAATTTAAAATGTAAAGAAATGACTTTTAAATAATTTTTTTTCAGGTATATTCATTACACAAGAAAATTCATAAAAATATGTCTAAAATCTAAACACAATTACTGATAACTACATAATGCTGATATCTAACATAAGTACTGATACATAATACGAAAATGCGCTAACACGTCCTGAGTCCAAAAAGGGACCAGGCTTAACATGATTTTTTTATTGTAAAACCACGCAACAAGAAAATCTTTTTAATTTTAATTTGTTGGTTACCGCATTAGATGTGAACATTTAAAAATATTATTGTGAATAATTGCTACTGTTTAATATTTATTAAAAGAACAACATAACGTTCCGGGATGGACCAGTCTAGCTTTGTCTATAAAACGTCGTTGGTCAGCGATGGTCACTTGACGTCCAACCTTAAACTTCTTGTCATGGTGTGTGTCATTTTAACAGTCATCACGACCTTCACCTTGCTGGCCAACATCGTAGTCGTCACGGGGGTCATCAGGTCCATCAGGGACAACATAAACTCACGGAACGTCAACAGAATCACTCAGATTTTGATGTCATCTATAGGAGTCACAGATGCACTCTTTGGAGCGGTCATCATGCCACTTGGTATAGTAGAGATTCTTAACAACGGCCACTGGTACCTCGGCCACGATTTGTTCTCAGTCCGACTTTCTATCAACAACACGCTGTCTGGCATCTCAATCTACCATATCTTCTTAATGGCATTAGACAAGTACGTTTCTATTTGTAAACCCATACAGTACAGAACGTTGAGCACCAACATCGTTTACGTCATCATCGGAGTCACGTGGGTATTCCCAGCAGTTTTCATCAACATCCCGTTATCCATGCCATGGGGAAAGATTGGTGCCGAGGATTCAGAAAATTGCTACGAACAATTTCGTCTTTGCTTGACAACTGCAAGTCCTCGAGTTCTTCTGGGAATATTCTGTTTGGGGTTTTACATGCCGCTTTCATTGACTTACGTGTTATACCTGAGTGTTCTCTATGACATCTATCGGTTCAATCAAAGGAAGAAGAACTTCAAGAACACATTGAAACCAGTTCCTTGTGAGCATGAATCTACGATAAAACAATTCGTTAAACACCGGCCTAAAACAATTTTTTCAGAAGAGCTGAGAGAAGTTGGGTCAGTTTATCAATGCACAAATAAAGTTATCACTGGAATCATGCCCCAGATTTCACTGGACGTCAAGAGATTAGGGTCAAGGTCGAAGAACCTTAAAGCCTTCAAGACAATGGGATTAATTGTGCTCTGCTCTAATCTATGCTGGTTTCCAACTTCCATCTGCATCATTTATTTTGCCTTCCATCCCAATAATATGCCACTTTGGTCGGTCATGTTATTGAATTGGTCAGGTTATCTGAATGCTACATTAAATCCCCTACTATACTGTAGTAACCGGTCAGTCAGACGGTCAGTGAAAGCTCTTATATGGAGAAGTTAGTTGGTGGGAAATGTTTGTGGAAAAGTTTTTGGAAGAAGTTTATGGAAGAGGTTTGTGGATATGAGAATTCATTATTTTTAAAAAATGTTTTTGAAAGTCTTCTTAAACATTGCGCAAGTATGACCAGGCTTTTCGACTGACAGAGTGCTGTTTACGAGGATAAGGGCTTATATAATTTAATAATTTAAACTGATTTTAATGATAAAATGTATAGAAATGAGGTCACCCACTAATTACTTGTGATAGAGTACTGGTGTTCTTAATGGTAACCTTCATTCATACTTGAGTTAAAATATACTTTAAAAATGACTCCGTTGCAAATTCAAGTAGTGGAAATCGTTATAAGGGAAACCGATACAAATAATTAAGCATGTTTTGCATTCAGTCAGTGAGCATTGTCCGCTTTGCTTTTGGGCTCTTAGAGCAACTTCAGGGTGTCTGCGGAAAGTTTCGTATAAAAATAATAAAATTATGGGTTTTTTTATTATTACGGAAATTAAAATAAAGAACTATGGAGACTGTAGTTGCAAATTTTAGGTTCTAAGTAAAATAAAGTTGTTTGATTTAAAAACACAAAAAGAATTACGATATTTTCAAAGCTGTATCCGCTCAAAATGCTTGGTTAAAGAAAGGTATGTCAAGTTTGATGCGCGTATGTTATAATATTTTACACTAAATGACGATGATTGGGTAAATTTGGACGTGTCAGTAAGTCATATTTATCTAACTAACGCAGGAAGAACCTAGCTTTACATTGATACCACATATGATATAATTAGACGATTAAAAATACATGAATCAAGTCAGCAAAAAGACTTTTAAAAAAACAACAAGAAATTAAAATTTTACCGCTTTAGAGAGTTAGCAAAAAAATATTTTAAATTATTTTCTAATAATATTTATTCTGATACATTTTAAAAAAATGTAATTAACATTAAAAATTAAATATATTTAGAAACCTAATATATGGAAACAGAGTAATCTCACCTTCACCCCTCCCCACTCGTTTTTTCTTTCAAAGTTTAAGATTACGCACTGTGAGTCAGACTACCAAAAATAGTTTTATGCAGCAATTTTTTTTGCCGTGCTGATATGAAGTGTATGAACACATTTTCTAAAGACTAAAATAAGTTAGTATATTTTTAGTTGGAAGTTTTGATATAACTGAATTTGGTATTGTTATCCAGATAGTTTACTTTTGAATGTAAGTAGGCTATATAACATATTTGAATAGATGATATGATACAAAGAAAAAATGTAGACAGTACAGTATTGTATGTTTGAAGTATGGTCTTATTTCATTTCCAGGAGATAGTATTTTACTAATGGGTGTTCTGTGTAATAAAACTTTGTCGAATAATTCTATGAAACCTTCCAAGCTTAAGAAACATTTAATCAAAATCCATAGTGATAAAAAAGATAAAGATTTAACGTTTTTAGAAGCAGTCCAATAAACATGTTTGAAAACCCCATCACTTCAACAAATCATAGGGACAACATCTAAGCGAGATGACGATGGACCTCTCGAGTCTTATAATATTACTATATTGATTGCAAATTCTGGAAAGCCCCAAACCTTAGTGAAGAACTCATTTTATCAGCTGTAAGCGAGGTGCCAAACACTGTGTTGCTCAAACCAGCTTTCAACATCACGAAAAGAATTCCACTCAGCAATACTTCATTCCAAAGAAGGATTAATGAAATGGCTCAGTGAGTTGAAAAATCTTATTTGAGTACTTGAAAGCATCTGAATTTTCTCTACAGCTTGAAGAGTGCACTTTACCAGAAAACGAGCTTATGTAAAATTTGCTAAAGAAGATCAATTTTGCCATGAACTGTCATTTGCTAAATGTTTGGGAAAAGATACGAAAGATGAAACGTTATTTACTGAATTAAAAAGATTTTAAATGAAAAATCTAAATTCTTGACTAATATAATTTCTGTTGCTACTGACGGTGCTCCGGCAATGGTAGGAAGATACAGAGTTCGTGGGGATTCGCGTTTGCTTCTCACAAACATTGAGCCGGACATAAATCTCAAGTTCATCCAAAACATACATTTTAATAAACAAATGTAAAGAAAATTTAAATTTAAATAAATAATTCTTCAACAAAATATTGTTAATTTGTATACTATAAATTTATGTAGCTTTTTCACTTGGGGGGTCCATGAGCAGGTTTTGAATATAACAAGGGTCCACGGGTAAAAAAAGTTTGGGAACCACTGTTGAAGATCATCAAGGTCCCTGTCTACATTCTACAAGAGTCGATTGCACTAACAGAATCTATAAAATATTATCACACAACTGGACTTTCAATATGTTTGTGAATGTTTTAATACATTGTTTTACAACGTGTGTTTTTAACAACGAATTTAAATGTAAGTGCTTTCGCCACTGTTTAAAATATGTTGTTTTTTTTATCAAATAATTTTTTTTAAAAATAACAAACACCATGATAACTCTTGCCTTAAACCATGTGTCCGAGGATAATAAAGAAATAACTGAGGAAGAGTTTCACCGACTGTGTGGAGAATCAGATGAGTAGGACTATCAAGGATTTAAATTTTATAGAATTATTTAGCACATTAAAAAAATTCTAGCATTTTTTTTTTTTAATTAATGAACTATATTGATGAAACATGTCTGTTTTATACACAGACTTTATTAAAATGAAATATAAGAAGCAAAATGTCTTTTCATTTTAATACAATAAAAAGCCCTCTAACTTCTCTGTTATACCGTATTGTTATTTATGTAGTTAATATGCTATGAATGTTTCTTTTTATTTATATATGTATTTTTGTTTCCATGTAAAGCGCTGTGAGCCTGGCTCCTTGCTGGGATACAGCGCTATATAAATCATCATTTTATTATTATTATTATTCAAATCTCATTGTTCTTTAACCTAAACAAAAGTAAACAATCATGATGACCGATGTAGCTTTAAGTTTTACAAAAATGTCGACCATTGTGTTAAGTTGTCCTATTATTTTTTAGGGTTGGCTTTCGAGCGAGTTACCAATTTTTTCTTACAAAATAAGGGTGGGTGTGTGTAGCTTATGAATGAACGGTCTATAGAGCGAGTATATACGGTAATGTTATTGTGTTTTTTTTCCCAAGCATTTATTTCAAATAAAATTTTTACTTTTACTTTAGTTCCATAATTTGTTTTAAGTTGTTTTTTTTTAAAATAGGATCGTTTCATTTATTCCATATATATTTTCAGCAGAACTATTTGCACTAATGAGAGGGGGAAAATGACGTACTTTAATATTAATCGTAAAAATTTCATCATTACTAACGGATGTAGGGTTCAAAATTAAAAGAAATCAATTTATGCAGTAAAGTCCAGAATATTTGCAAAAGGCTAAAGTATCAGTTAATCAGGAATATCCCATGAGTTTTTCTCTCCTATTTTTATTCTTTTTTTCTTCTCTTTTTTTAGTTTATTCTAATAACATTCTGTTTTGTCCGAATATAAAATGAACAGTGAATAGTGTTACATCTTAATATATTTTTAAAGGATTAAATGTAAGTTATGGGGTGGACATCCCAGTTTGTTTTTCCATTCTCACGATACCTGTAAATTTTATGATTTTTGATAAAGATATGATATAACTTTAAAATTGTCATGTATTCCCATCAATGACTATCATTTTAAATTGAGATACGTCTGTGAGCTTTAATAAAGGTAATGGTTTTCTTGAATACTACACGCTACTATCGTCTGGTTTCACTTATTGATTGTGCCCACTACTAACATCTTGTTTCACTTATTGATTGTGCACACTACTAACATCTTGTTTCACTTATTGATTGTGCCCAATACTAACATCTTGTTTCACTTATTGATTGTGCACACTACTAACATCTTGTTTCACTTATTGATTGTGCACACTACTAACATCTTGTTTCACTTATTGATTGTGCTCACTACTAACGTCTTGTTTCACTTATTGATTGTGACCACAGACGTTCTTGAGATAGCACAGAAGAGACTTGACTGCTCGCCATACCGACCTATTCCCACAACAAAGAACCGGGTTTAGAGCTGAGTTTAGTATGGACACCCAGTTCATAAGAACACCAACCCAGATCGGAAGGTCTTTGTAGTCACCGAAGGTCAGGGCCATGGCCATGAGTGCAAGAGGCAGCCAGCAGACCGTGAAACAGACCAAGATCTCCCCGATAGTTCTATAGGCTCTCAAGTTTAGGTTGGCGTGTTCACGGTCTTCCATCATCTCTTTTCTTGGCGCAGCGGTAAATATTGTGTTCTCAGTGGGTCTGTCTGTACGTAATTCAGGGACCTTGTTGTTGACGGCATGTCGTTCTATAGCTGGTACGTTTAACACTTCTTGTGGATTGGTCTGAGAAGCATTCGCTAACTGTGAATCACAAATTTGAAAGACATTCTTTCGTGAATAATATTTTCGACGTCTACTGAAATCCCGGACACCTCGTAAAATAAGGAAATACAAAGTATAAGTAGCAGCCAGCGGGAAATAGAATGATAGTGCGACGAAGATCATTAAAATTAATTTGTTCATGACTCGAATACACACTTTCATGTTCTGAAGTGAGCGAACAAAGTCTTCCTCTCCGCTCTGATGCCATCCGTTGATGGTAGGCAATAAATTGAAGACAACTGGCAACAACCAGGCAGTCCCAATCATAACGTAAGCCAACTTGTTGGATAGAACTTTGTACTTCATTGGTGTACATATAGCGATGTACCTGTCTATGGCCATGAACAAAATGTGAAATATTGAGACAGAAGTCAGGGTATTATTTAGGTCATAACGAAGCTCGCAAAGTGCTGACCCGAGCTCCCACTTTCCGTTGTTGATTAACTCCGCTAGACCCAGGGGCATCACCACGACGCCGATCAGACCGTCTGAGAGGGAGAGTGACGTCATCAACATTGTGGCGATGCCGTTGGTTCGTGTGACGTCACCGCCACTGGTTTGACCAAATCTGACCACAGCTATGATGACCACGATGTTTGCAGTAATGGTGAAGACGTCAATGGCAGAGAGGATGACAGAAAATGTGATGGGGATGTACGGGTTTGTGCTGAGTTTAAAATCTATTTCATTGATCTGTGCGGCCAAACTAGTCGATGAGTCGTTGTTCATTGTGAGAGATTCACTCATTGAAATTACCGTAGTGCGCCAGGGCTGGAGAATAGAAGAACAATTAACAAAAACAATTTCCTTTAATATTTAATCGAGAATTTAATCGTTAATTTCCGCAGCCCTAGTTTTTTTTTTAAATTTTAACACTTTTAAGATCTATGCGACCAAAGTCCTAGGAGCAAACTTAAGAGATCATTAATTTGGTTTAATTTAATAATTCGGTAACCTAGGACAAATCTTAAAATCTATAATTCATCGTTAGGCCTTAGAAAATAAGCAAATTCGTTAAATGAGTTAAGATTAATTATGAAAATATGCTTTTCTAGACATTTAGAAAAGTTCTATGAATTCAATTGCTGGTAAAACGAAATACAATACAAAATCACACTTGACAGCACGAAGAGAATACTGTTAGAACGGCAAATATCCTTCCCTTACATATTTAGGAGTTATTTTTATTCAGGTGTGTTAGTTTCGATTGGGATTTGACTCAACGCGTGTCCCTTAGCCATTTAAGTCAATTTAACAACAACAAAAACAACTAAATAAATCCATACCAAAAATGTGTGCTGTTTAACACTAACACCGTTGTCAACGAATTCAGAAATGGTTTAATGGATACAAATAAATAACAAGATTTGCACCGGACAATGAAAAGCAGACATATGAATTTGTAAATAAAAAAATTGAAAGGAAATTAAAAAAAGATTCTAAATTCTAAATAATAATTTTGTAGAGCTCATAACCACGAATATTAAGAAAAAAAAGTGAAATATAGTTTTTTTAATTATCAAATGAGATCTGTTGACTTTGAAAATTAGATTATTAACATAGGCTTGGTTTGAAAACATGATAAAGTAAAATTTTCTTCTTAGTGTTATTTACTTACTTATAGCATGGCTAACTTTATAATTATTCACCAGGTGGAAAGAATAATAATTAAGAACATATATACATTATGGACAATGATTAACTAAAAGATATTACTTTTATATTCATCGATATCAACATGTCTTATTTAATTCATTCCAAAATTGATGCTTCTAATTCCAGTCTAGCCTTTCAAGCGTAGGGCTTGTCTAAGATTATCATCTAAGGCCAGGCCAAAAATGCACAAAGATGAGAATTTTCTTGCTCCCTGACATATAAAGACCAACGAACTTGAAGAATTTGATAAAAGTGTCAAAATATTTGCTTGTGTCTTTAAAAATTATCTATCTATCCGCTCCCATCCCCCAATATTAACAGTTTCAAATACTGTCACCAGCTCTACCACAAAAACAATCCGACACGGCAACGTTACCATTGTACAGGTCACAGCTGAACATTAATGAAATTATCATTGAAGTTTAAGCTGACAAAATTGGTCACATTGTATTCAACCTGACACGAAACCATGGCAACAAAACTACACCAAATAATCACCGCATAAAAGACTTTCCCGACGCTGCGATCATTATTACATTGGCATCAAATTCGTTCCAAAAGATAAAGGCAGAGTTGTTGGTCAATGTAACGGGTGGTGTGTTGAAAGATCTGTTACGTGGCTGTCCCGTTTGCAGTGAGATATTGTGCTGATAATAGCTTAGATTTTGAGTATTTTCTCTTATTTAAAATAAATACACCGAGTTGAATCAGATAGTTGCTTGTACAGGCAAATTTGTATTTTTGGTACATGTATTTATTTCCTCTCGCTATCACGCTTCTGCGGTTAAAATTTTAAAATGAAATATTTTTTTTTTCTTTTTACTCAAGATGAATCTGAAATTTCTTAGTAAATGTAATAGCTGCTCCAAACATCTTTTAGTATATAATCGTATAAACTTTCCCATTAACCTTCCTAGTTTTCATATAATCGTATAAACTTTCCCGCTAACCTTCCTAGATTTCAGCCAATTTTCAGTGCCAATCTTTACAACACTGTTTGAATAATTACAAAACTGTTTCAAACAATTGTTTAGCGGCGTAACCTTTCATTTTGGATGTGTTTTTGTTTTGTTACTAACTATTTTTTTAATTGTTTAGACCAGTTTATTTGGACAGCTAATGGCCTGAAAACTCTCGACTTTGAAGTTCCATTGCGTACCTGCAAACATTGGTTGGAGTTCTGATGACGCCAAAGTCTCTCCACTGGTGTGTCCCTGTCATTGAACAATGATTACATTTATAGATGTCACATGACATACTAACGAGTTGTTGGTGTGACATTTTATGACTTTGTCAGCAGTTATCAAGAATATGAGAGAAAATAGTAACATATTTTTTATTCAAATGTTCCACTGACGCATTTTAATTGTGATTACGTCATCGAGTTTAATTTAGCTACCGGGTCACGTGGACGTGATATATCCTCTAAAATTTCACTGATCTTCTTCAACTGTTTATCTGTCTGATTAAAGCGCCCCTAATTTCATTTTACTTGTCATTTTAAATACAAAAAAAAAAAAACAAATTGTTTTATATAACAATGATACATTTTGACAATTAAAAGCGTCTCTGTCTTCTTTGGCTGATACATCAATTGCTTTTTCTAATAATAATAAGCATAAAAAACTTAAAACTTAAGACCTATTTACTTGAAGAAAAATTCAAATCTCATTTCTACAGAAAATTTCATTACTGGAGGGTATTCATATTTTCGAGTGGTCGCGCGCTAGGCAGTCGTACCGAGACTTATAGAGTCACAGTTCCAAGCCTCGGTCTTGGCAAGGTCTCCTAGTCCACACAGCCCCAAATTGGGCCACTGAAAGCGGTTGTTGAAAGTGAAGACGGCTGGGCATTACCCTAACCACATAATCCCTCGCTTGCATGCCGTGGCTAACAAAAACCTGTGAACGCTACTTCAAAACGCCCCCTCCCCTATAGCCTACCCATCATGATCTGAAAAGGGGATTTTACTACTTTACTAACACCTTTAGTTAAATTACTAAACCTAGAAATACTGCGATAAAATACAACAATAATCTAATCATATACTCGGATAGAAAAAGGGATTTTAAAAAATACACTTTGCTTGTTCCATTACAAGAAGAAACACATACAAATGTTGGACTTTAGGTGTGGCGTATGTTCTGTCAACAAACCAGGGAAACAAACACAATAAAACTCTTATAAAAAGCCACATTCGACATACATGATGTATCTGCGTAGGATGCAATAATGTTATAAATAGAAGGGGCGTCTGTCAAATATAAGAAAATATAATTTAACATTCTAAAAAGGAATTAAATAATCGACTGTTCCATTTCATCAGCCAAAAAATAAAGTAAAAAAAAAATTAAAAATTTGAAAAATAATTTTGATTATATTTGTCAAATCTTTTTTATTTCATATATTTTTATAGGCTGCTAAGACGTAGGTTAATATACAGTCAGCTTTCTAATAAGGTTACCCAACCTCCTCATATCAAATATGGCAACGATTTGTCTAGTTATTATTGCTTGATTAAGATAAATAAACTCATTACTATTCAGTACATTATACTGTTTAAGGAAAGTCACACGCAGAAACGTTCAAGGGCTGGTGTCACCCAGTGCGGTACCTCATGTTGCCGCCCAGTGTGGTAGCTCATGGTGTCACCCAGTTTGGTACTCATGGTGTCGCTCAGTGTGGTACCTCATGGTGTCACTGAGTGCGGTAAATCATGGTGTCACACAGGGGGGTAGCTCATAGTGTCACCCAGTGCGGTACCTCATGTTGTCACCCAGTGCGGTAGCTCATGGTGTCACCCAGTGCGGTAGCTCATGGTGTCACCCAGTTTGGTACTCATGGTGTCACCCAGTGGGTAGCTCATGGTGTCACTCAGTGCGGTAGATCATGGTGTCACACAGGGGGGGTAGCTCATAGTGTCACCCAGTGTGGTACCTCATGGTGTCACCCAGTGTGGTACCTCATGGTGTCACCCAGTGCGGTACCTCATGGTGTCACCCAGTGCGGTACCTCATGGTGTCACCCAGTACGGTACCTCATGGTGTCACCCATTGCGGTACCTCATGGTGTCACCCAGTACGGTACCTCATGGTGTCACCCAGTGTGGTACCTCATGGTGTCACCCAGTACGGTACCTCATGGTGTCACACAGTGTGGTACATCATGGTGTCACTCAGTGTGGTACCTCATGGTGTCACCCAGTGTGGTACCTCATGGTGTCACCCAGTGCGGTACCTCATAGTGTCACCCAGTACGGTACCTCATGGTGTCACCCAGTACGGTACCTCATGGTGTCACCCAGTGTGGTACCTCATAGTGTCACCCAGTACGGTACCTCATGGTAACACCCAGTACGGTAATTCATGTTGTCACCCAGTGTGGTACCTCATAGTGTCACCCAGTACGGTACCTCATGGTGTCACCCAGTACGGTACCTCATGGTGTCACCCAGTGTGATACCTCATAGTGTCACCCAGTGTGGTACCTCATAGTGTCACCCAGTGTGGTACCTCATAGTTTCACCCAGTGTGGTACCTCATGTTGTCACCCAGTGTGGTACCTCATAGTGTCACCCAGTGTGGTACCTGATAGTGTCACCCAGTGTGGTACCTCATGGTGTCACCCATTGTGGTACCTCATGGTGTCACCCAGTGTGGTACCTCATGGTGTCACCCAGTGTGGTACCTCATGGTGTCACCCAGTAGGGTACCTCATGGTGTCACCCAGTGTGGTACCTCATGGTGTCACCCAGTGTGGTACCTCATGGTGTCACCCAGTGTGGTACCTCATGGTTTCACCCAGTGTGATACTCATGGTATCACCTTGTGCGGTACCTCATGGTGTCACCCAGTGTGGTACCTCATGGTGTCACCTTGTGCGGTAGCTTACGGTGTCTACCAGTGCGGTACCTCATGGTGTCACCCATAGCGGTAGCTCATGATTACACCCAGTGCGGTAACTCATGGTGTAAACCAGTGTGGTACCTCATGGTGTCACCCAGTACGGTAGCTCATGGTGGCACACAGTACAGTACTAACGTCTTGTTTCACTTATTGATTGTGCACACTACTAACATCTTGTTTCACTTATTGATTGTGCACACTACTAACATCTTGTTTCACTTATTGATTGTGCTCACTACTAACGTCTTGTTTCACTTATTGATTGTGACCACTACTAACATCTTGTTTCACTTATTGATTGTGCCCACTACTAACGTCTTGTTTCACTTATTGATTGTGCTCACTACTAACGTCTTGTTTCACTTATTGATTGTGACCACAGACGTTCTTGAGATAGCACAGAAGAGACTTGACTGCTCGCCATACCGACCTATTCCCACAACAAAGAACCGGGTTTAGAGCTGAGTTTAGTATGGACACCCAGTTCATAAGAACACCAACCCAGATCGGAAGGTCTTTGTAGTCACCGAAGGTCAGGGCCATGGCCATGAGTGCAAGAGGCAGCCAGCAGACCGTGAAACAGACCAAGATCTCCCCGATAGTTCTATAGGCTCTCAAGTTTAGGTTGG
>MUZC01002093.1:0-11289 GCA_002072015.1 Radix auricularia | reverse complement strand
TGCAATAGCGATTTCGACATCTCGAAAATGCGCTAAAAATACAGATACATTATGTTTTTGATTTCAACAACACGCAATAGATTCCTTAATACAATCCAAATAATTATAAATTCTAGGTAAAGTGTACTTTTGATTTCAACAACATTTTATAGATACGTTGATACAAGCCAAATATTTATAAATTTTATGTACAGTATACTTTAGATTTCAACAAAATTTTAAGGCCAAATTAGTGTAGCGTAAAGTACGCTTAACATGGAAGTCACATTTAAATTGGTATCGTGTTTATCTTTTCTCTTTAAAAAATCCATTTTACTGTGCGTTGTCATCTTTGAGATTGCTATGATCATCATGTTCCTCTCTAGAACCAGAGGACGTTTTCAGATTGCTATGATCATCATGTTCCTCTCTAGAACCAGAGGACGTTTTCAGATTGCTATGATCATCATGTTCCTCTCTAGAACCAGAGGACGTTTTCAGATTGCTATGATCATCATGTTCCTCTCTAGAACCAGAGGACGTTNNNNTAAAGTACGCTTAACATGGAAGTCACATTTAAATTGGTATCGTGTTTATCTTTTCTCTTTAAAAAATCCATTTTACTGTGCGTTGTCTTCTTTGAGATTGCTATGATCATCATGTTCCTCTCTAGAACCAGAGGACGTTTTCAGATTGCTATGATCATCATGTTCCTCTCTAGAACCAGATGACGTTTTCAGATTGCTATGATCATCATGTTCCTCTCTAGAACAAGAGGACGTTTTCAGATTGCTATGATCATCATGTTCCTCTCTAGAACCAGAGGACGTTTTCAGATTGCTATGATCATCATGTTCCTCTCTAGAACCAGAGGACGTTAAAATTATTTTGTTGTATTTTGTTTTGTTTGTTAAACGTTGTTTTAAATTTTTTAGTGATATAAATATATATATATATTTTTTTTAAATCTGGTTACAAAATGTATCACCGGGCCTTATCTTTTAAATTTATTTTATTTCTTAAATATATTTAATCCATTATAAGTATAGACTTTACTTGAGTACACCCCCTCCCATCCGCTATGTGCACGCTTGTAAAGGTGGTCGAGTAGAATGTGCGCCCCCGCTGGCATACTGACAGTCATGGGCACGAATCAATGTGAAGGCAAGAACCTGTTCGTTGGGCCAAGGTATCCCTGAGTCTACCCAGCTCCGAATGGGTTCTTAACTCTAGTTAGGGAAATAAAGGAGGATAGGGAATGCTCCTAGTTCATTTGACTCGCGATTTCAGACAACAACAGTGAGGTTGTTACCAGAAAACAGAATGTCACCTACACAGTTACAAACAACAGTCAGGTTGTTACGAGTAAACAGAATGCCACCTACACAGTTACAAACAACAGTCAGGTTGTTACAAGTAAACATAATATCACCTACACAGTTACAAACAACAGTCAGTTATTTACCAGTAAACATAATGTCACCTACACAGTTACAAACAACAGTCATGATGTTACAAGTATACAGAATGTCACCTACACAGTTACAAACAGTCAGGTTGTTACAAGTAAACAGAATGTCACCTACACAATAACAAACAACAGTCAGGTTGTTACGAGTAAACAGAATGCCACCTACACAGTTACAAACAACAGGCAGGTTGTTACAAGTAAACATAATATCACCTACACAGTTACAAACAACAGTCAGTTATTTACCAGTAAACATAATGTCACCTACACAGTTACTAACAAAAGTCAGGTTGTTACAAGGAAACAAAATGTCACCTACACAGTTACTAACAAAAGTCAGGTTGTTACAAGTAAACAGAATGTCACCTACACAGTTACAAACAGTCGGGTTTTTACAAGGAAACAGAATGTCACCTACACAGTTACAAACAGTCAGGTTGTTACAAGGAAACAGAATGTCACCTACACAGTTACTAACAAAAGTCAGGTTGTTACAAGGAAACAGAATGTCACCTACACAGTTACAAACAAAAGTCAGGTTGTTACAAGGAAACAGAATGTCACCTTCACAGTTACTAACAAAAGTCAGGTTGTTACAAGGAAACAGAATGTCACCTACACAGTTACTAACAAAAGTCAGGTTGTTACAAGTAAGCATAGTTATAAACATTAGTCAAGTTGTGACGAGTAAATAGTATGTAAACTACAAAGTAAAAGCATTTTGTAAAAAAATACTCAACTCACAATTTTATTTTTTTTCCCAGTTAGTAGAGGATCAACACAGCCTTTTATATGTCTATTGAAATTTATTCGTAAATAAGCATCATTAAAAATTCCTTATTTTGGGACGGAAACTCAATAGGGCACACACATTTAGAAAGTTGTAACACATTTTTTTAATGAAGATAATAGGATTTGACAGTTCTTTGTCTTAAGAATACAATTTTCTCTTTGAATTTTATTTGCATATAATTTTTTTTCAGCTAGACATGTACATACAAAGAAATATTTAAGCAACACGAAAATACTTATTATCTCCTTAGTTATAAAAATGTTAAGATTACAAAGATTTATTTGTAAAAGTGATATCTACAATTATTAATTCTACCAGTTTGGTCCATCAAATGTGTTTTTAATTTAATACGTCAGTAATTGTTTTTCTTTGTGCCAAGTTTACGTGGAATCCAATTTGTTTGCAATTATTTGTAGTACAACAGCAATATTTGAAACTAAATTAGTGTAGAAATAGTGTCTGTATTTTGTCAGTGAGAAAAAACACATTATTTTAAAATTGATTTTTTCGCAACTTCTGATGCGCATTATTGTGTATTGCTCGTAATCGCTGCACCAACAAGCTCCGATTTTTAAAAAAAATGTTAACAGTGTGTTGCTCTTGAGAAAATGTATGTTAGAAAGGAATTGTTTAAATTTTTTTAACGTAATTTTAAATTTTATCTAAAATACCGGGATAAATTATTATAAACTTGTGTTAGTTTTTTTTTAAAGAGTATTTTTTAAAGTAAATTTAATGTAGTATACAGCAAATAAAATTAATTAAATAATACAATTTAACTATTACATTTTTGATACTTATGTAAACTTTAAAATTAACATTATAAGGTTAGCTTATATGGATCTTTAACTTTGTCAACACAGTTAACTACAACTAAAACTAAAAGAATAAATATATTATTTAAGTGGCATACCACTTAATTCGATCCCTATAATTAGGGATAACATGACTTTAAAATGCAATAATTTTCGTCTCATATAGTTAACCTTAAATCTGAAAAAGGCATAACCTAGTCTCTATTTTATGCTATTTTATTCACTTTATAATGATCCACATTATTTGTAACTAATAAAAAATATAATTGACACAGTTAAATTTGTCTTAGTTCCTAAATTAATCACAATAAAAATCATTGACGATCAGAATTTTAAACAAATAACTGATAAAATTGGATCCCCATATCTGACATATTTTAATCTAACGCGGACGTTTTATAAAAGAATTCATAGTACCAGCACTTAGCGATAAAGTACATTATTTGGTAAAGTAAACTAATTACTGACTACGAACATAAAGAACATAGTTTGGTAAAGTAAACCAGTTATTGACTACGATCATAAATAACATAGTTTGGTAAAGTAAACCAGTTACTGACTACGATCATAAAGAACAAAGTTTGGTAAAGTAAACTAGTTACTGACTACGAACATAAAGAACATAGTTTGGTAAAGTAAACTAGTTATTGACTACGATCATAAAGAACATAGTTTCGTAAATTAAACCAGTTACTGACTACGATCATAAAGAACATAGTTTGGTAAAGTAAACTAGTTACTGACTAAGATCATAAAGAAGATAGTTTGGTACAACTAGTTACCGACTACGATCATAAAGAACATAGTTTGGTAAAGTAAACTAGTTACCGACTACGATCATAAAGAACATAGTTTTATAAAGTAAACTAGTTATCGACTACGATCATAAAAAACTCTAAAGACAAGTAAAAGACAAGCGACTATTATTTTTAAAACTGTTTGTTAACATGTAGCATTTATCTAACTGAATTCATGTCAAATATTTTTGGGATGTACGCTATGGCGTGTCGCTACTATGTCCGTATGTTAACATGTAGCATTTATCTAACTGAATTCATGTCAAATGTTTTTGGGATGTAGGCTATGACGTGTCGCTACTATGTCCGTATGTTAACATGTAGCATTTATCTAACTGAATTCTTGTTTTGGGATGTAGGCTATGACGTGTCGCTACTATGTCCATATGTTAACATGTAGCATTTATCTAACTGAATTCATGTCAAATGTTTTTGGGATGTAGGTCATTGCGTGTCGCTACCATGTCCGTACAGGCAAAACATGCACCAGTCCCTATGCAAAGGCCTAATTCTTGCAAATTAACAGTACTAAAAGCTTTTAGAAGCACAGGGCTATAACTCGTCTTTAGATTCATTAGAATCTTTTTTTAAAAGTATTTACCAAGGAATTAACATTTTAGTCGAGTGCCAACTACTGAAGCGATGCGTGTCAACTGTGTAATGAGTGTCAACTGTGTCATGAGTGCCATAGGCCCATCACAACAGATCTAGAACGTACTTTTAAATTATCTCAAATTATATCGTTATGCCATGGTCGATAGTGTATGTAGTTTATGGAGAACCTCGGCGCTAATAAATTTTAGCGATATATGAAGAGAAATCTTTGCTACACATATAATGGAAGAGACAATAATTTTTAGATAGCTGCGCACCGAAAATACTCAACATAAATATATAAGTTGCAATTTATGTCCCTATGACTCTACTAATTTTAGAAACCAGCGCACCAAAAATGATTAAAATTGTAACTGGAAATAAATGAAAAAGACAAAAAAGTATAAAATAAATTAGATTTTTGACGTCATTAAACTGAAAATTTCATAAAATACCCATAGCTTATAGAATTCTATATTAATTTTTTTTTAATGATGAACATTTGTTCAAAATTAAGAGATTGAAGCGGAAATATATTGATTTTTAAAACTTCCGTCATTTATGAGGGGCTATACCCTAGTTAACTTAATAAAAAAAACGATTTCTTTCCGAAGCTATTTTTTTTACAGCTTATGAAATTGAAACGATTTTTACCAATGGGAGGTAATGTACAAATTTCCTACAACTTTTTGTTGGTTTGTAACCTTCAACTGTAGGACATAGGTAAATAAAATTTAAATATTCACTTTACACAAATTTTTTTAAAAATGTTATGGGTAAATTAAATTTTCAAAATGTTATTTATTGAATAATAATAACTAGCATTCATTTTATTGTTCAATCAAAATATATATACCAGCTGTTGTGTTCATGAATGATCCACAAGGTTTTTATTTTACTTTCGACCTACAGTACTATTTTTGTTACTTTAATAGGGGCTGTAGGTAAAATCACTGTCTATGAAAAGCTTAAGTAACTGACCCTTGTATGTAAAATATCAAATAGAAAATTTCCTGGAATGCACATAAAGTATTTTTTAACCTTCAAATCTACTTTTTACATTGTTTCCTTTTGAAAAATTAAAATATAAGCTAAAACAAGGGCGTCATATAATATTATTTTTTGGTGATACAGCAAAGGCTTTTAAAACGGTTGTGTACTTTTATTTTATTTCCAAAATATTCATTAATTCATAAGTTATTACACACATCCTGATTCACATCTTCTATTAAAATATAAGCTCAAACGATGACGTCATAGCGTTACGGATACAATGAGTGAGTGCCTTGTGAAATTATATAATTTATTATCTTTTTCGATGGAATGATGTAAATTATTTTAAAAAATTTTTGATAATAAAGAGTTTTATAATTTATTTAATGTTATTTGTGGACTTTATTTTTGACGAAATCATTGACGTGATTTATTGAGATGAAGAGCGTGACCTCTTATCACTAAAAATTCGTGAGGGCATTCAAGTAGCGGAAGCCATCCACACAGCTAGGAGTGAGAAAAAGAAGAGCCAAGAGAAAGGGAAAGGGGGGGGGAAGAGGGCGAACATAAGTCATGTATATATATTGACACGATTTATCGTCGTGAATTTGGTTCATTGACTTGAATTAGTTACATGATTTTTTTACGTAAATTAGGTACTTGATTTATTGACGTGACTTAGTTACATGATTTATTAACGTGAATTAGGAACTTGATTTATTGACGTGAATTAGTTACATGATTTATTAACGTGAATTAGGTACTTGATTTATTGACGTGAATTTGGTACTTTATTTGTTATCGTGATTTATTGACGTGATTTATTGATCTGTATTAGGTACTTGATTTATTGACGTGATTTATTCAGGTAATTTTTTTACGCGCATTAGGTACATGTTTTATTGACGTGATTTATTGACGTGAATTAGGTAGTTGATTTTTTTGATGTGATTTTTTTCGACGTGAATTATTATTTACTTGTTTTATTGTCGTGAATTAGGAACTGTATTTATTGACGTAATTTATTAACTTGAATTATATGTTTAAATAACTTACTTTCCTAGAATATGTATCTCGGTTTAGATAATATTATTTGTGATCTGACATGATCCACTCTTTAAGACTGTCAGTACACGACCACACAAAGTGTCATGTAAAACTTTGATGTTTGGGAAGATAATTGAAAAACAAGGCCGATTAAATTTCTATATTTGAACATTCATTACCACAACATTCTGTGCAGGGGCAGATTAGGACTGCACTGGGCCCCTGGCAGCAATCAAACGGGGGCACTATCCAGCCAGAGTCCCTTATAATGATTGTAAACAGCTAATATAAGAATGTAACTAAATATTAACAATGATAAAAAAAAAAAAAAACACGAAGATGTATCTGTTTGAAGTGTTCGCCGGAATGTTACAATTCAAGGTGAAAACAAAAACTTTTAATTACACTGCTGGGAATCGAACCAGGTACCACTGGCATTACAAGCCATTGCTCTCGCCACACGGCCTCTGAGGGAGGAAACTATATCCATTTGTAGAGATAATATTTATTAATTTAATTTATTTATTATATTTCCAAGGGTTCTTGCAAACATTTGTACACTATTATTATAAAATATAAAAAGTTTGGGGGCCCCCAAACCATCGGGGGCCCGTAGCTTTAGGCCGTTCAGCCCCCACCACCCCCCCTTAATCCGCCATAAATTCTGTGGGTAGGAAGAAATCAATTTAAAATATTCCCAAGAAAGTCTATTTTTGTAACAAATAATTATCATTTATTAAACTTATCAAAACTATATTAATAATAGTTACTATACTACTTTTTTAAATAAGCCCCATGACTTCTTTCAATAAAGTTCGATGTTTTCGTTTATTAAAACTTAAACTTAAGTCAGAATAAACATGTATCAAAACCTAAACTCACGTCATAGTTATCATTTATTAAACTTTAAGATCAGGTCAGAATTAATGCGTTCTAACATAATAACAACTTTAAAAAGAAATTAATTAAGAATGATAATTGCTATAACCAGCATATTTTAATACGAAATGGTGACCATTGAAAATGAAGAATTATCTATCAAGACTTAAGAATTGTAGCTTCAAATATTTTTGATGGAACGTATCTTGCGAATATTTAAAGTATTAATTTAATTGTTTAGTAAGTTTGTAATTATTTTGTCAGCAAGAAAGAACACTATAACTTAAAATAGAATTTCATTGCAACTTCTGATGCGCATTATTGTGTATTGTCATAATCTCTGCATAAAAAAGCACCGATGCAAATATATTCTATGCTAAAATTGTGTTGTTATCTAGGGGATAGACTCTATTGGTTAAAACTTTAAATTTCATTTTTTTAAATATAATTATAAATTTTATTTATAATAAAGCGAGACATTTTTATAAACTTGTAGTAGTTCAAATTAAAAAAAAATATTCTAATAATTTAAACTGAATTCCACACATATAATTTTAAAATAAATATTACCAAATTAGCTATTACATTACTTATACTTACGCAAACTTTAAAATTAACTTATTAAGGTTAATCTATATGAATGTTAAACAATTTAAAAATATGCAGCGCACAACACCCTTTCACTGTACATCTATGTAAGTGGCATGCCACTGAACTCGATCCCTATAATTAGGGATACAATAACATTCAAATGCAATTATATTCGTCCCAACTAGTTAACACAAGGTCAGACAAAACATAATCTTGTCTCTATTTTAGTCTATTTTATAATAATCAATATGGCTGGTAACTAATTTAGAAATAAAAATAATGTAATTTAAATTGACTTAGTTACTAATATAAACTTTAAAAAAGATATTAACGACTATATTTCTTATTTTAAAAAAATGCTTGAAATGTATCTAAATATTTGACAACTTTTAATCTCATGCCACATGTTTGCAAGAGAATCCATAGTACCAGCACTTAGCGATGTAGAACAAAGTTTAGTAAAGTAAACTAGTTACCAACTACGATCATAAAGAACATAGTTTGGTAAAGTAAACTAGTTACGAACTACGATCATAAAGAACATAGTTTGGTCAAATAAACTAGTTACCTACTGCGATCATAAAACTCGCTGAAGACAAGGAAAAGTCATGTGAGAATTTTTTTCAAAATTACTGGTTGACATGTAGCATAAAACTAATTGAATTCATCTCAAATGTTTTTGGATGTAGGTCAAAAGGTTGCTCTTATCGCTACCATGTCCGTACAGGTAAAAAATGCACCGGTCCCTTAACATTCAAACCGGTCAACCATACTAAAAGTTTTAGAAGCACTAAGTTACACTTATTTATATTTAATATACTTTTTCAAAATCAAAATATGTTTTAGGAAGTCTTGAGTGGATCATGAAGTGATGCGTGCCAACTGTGTAACGCGTGCCGCCTCATGAAATGATGCGTGCCAACTGTGTCACGCGTACCGGCTCAAAAAGTGATGCGTGCCAACTGTGTCATGCGTGCCGCCTCATGAAATGATGCGTGCCAACTGTGTCACGCGTACCGGCTCATAAAGTGATGCGTGCCAACTGTGTCACGCGTACCGGCTCATAAAGTGATGCGTGCCAATTTTGTCACGCGTACGGGCTCAAGAAGTGATGCGTGCCAACTCTGTCACGCGTGTCGGCTCATGAAGTGATGCGTGCCAACTGTGTCACGCGTACCGCCTCATGAAGTGATGCGTGCCAATTTTGTCACGCGTACCGGCTCAAGAAGTGATGCGTACTAACTGTGTCACGCGTACTGGCCCAAGAAGTGATGCGTGTCAACTGTGTCAGGTTTGCAGAAGGTCCGCCATCACTGATCTAGAACGTACTTTTATGTAACAACCATTTATATGCACATTAATTTAAGAGTATATTTATTAAGTAAAATATTTTGTGATGTGATGTAAATATGTAACCATTGCTAAATATAGTATTGAATAAATGTGTGTAAAAATTTGTTAGATCTTTTATTAGAGATATCAAGTCTATGTCAACCTTGTCAAAACATGTCTACACATATAACTGCTCCACACTCTAGGTCACATGACTAGGTTTAGATAGTTAGCGAAAAAAATGCTAAATCGTATAAATATTAAGGCATTAAATTATAACTTCGAAATACACCAAAAAATGTATGTATTTATATAATTATATAAAGCACCACTAATTTTAAGTGAATAAATAATATCATTACAACAAATTGCTCTCGTTCCGTCACAGATACAAATTATCCTTCTTGCTTTCTGGAATCAACTTCAAAATGTGTTGCCTGATCAAGCAATGAACACCAACACACTATCAAAATATGTTGCCTGATCAAGCAATGAACACAAACACACTATCAAAATGTGTTTCCTGATCAAGCAATGAACACCAACACACTATCAAAATGTGTTGCCTGATGAAGCTATGAACACCAACACACCATCAAAATGTGTTTCCTGATCAAGCAACGAACACCAACACACCATCAAAATGTGTTGCCTGATCTAGCAATGAACACCAACACACAATCAAAACGTGTTGCCTGATCTAGCAATGAACACCAACACACTATCAAAATGTGTTGCCTGATCAAGCAATGAACACAAACACACTATCAAAATTAATAAACTTCATAGTTTCAAGAATTGATATAAGCCATTCAAAGGTGTAGGAGGCCATTAAAGACAGCGCTTCTTGAATTAATGATCTAAAATGGGAACAGTGAAGTTGTAATTATTTTAGTATAAGTTTAGCAGTTGAAGGCTAATTTACCTTTAGGAATTTCCCTATAAACTGTACTTCCTTGCTGGGAGATTAAACATTTTTTGCAAGGAGATTAAACATTTTTTGCTGGGAGATTAAACATTTGTTGCTGGGAGATTAAACATTTGTTGCTGGGAGATTAAACATTTGTTGCTGGGAGATTAAACATTTGTTGCTGGAATTCATTTGACTGAATAATAATCTTAAGACAATAATTATATAAAGATCGTCTTTAATAAAAGATGTAAAGTGGGAACAATAGAGAAATTGTTAGTTGTACATTTTTTGTTATAAGTTTAAAAGTTAATTTCTCATTAACCTAAAATAGATTGGCGCTATGAACGTTAATTTCTTTATTGCAGATTCAATGATTTTAGGAGGATACCTTTGAATGAATGAGCATATGATCCATTTTTACATTGATATTGTTAGTAGGTAACTAAAGCTGATATTGTTAGTAGGTAACTAATGTTGATATTGTTAGTATGTAAGTAATGTTGATATTGTTTTTAGGTAACTAATGTTGATATTGTTAGTAGGTAACAAATGCTGATATTGTTTTTAGGTAACTAATGTTGATATTGTTAGTAGGTAACTAATGCTGAAATTGTTAGTAGGTAACTAATGTTGATATTGTTAGTAGGTCACTAATGTTGATATTGTTAGTAGGTAACGAATGTTAATATTGTTAGTAGGTAACTAATGTTGATATTGTTAGTAGGTAACTAATGTTGATGTTGTTAGTAGGTAACTAATGTTGATATTGTTAGTAGGTAACTAATGTTGATATTGTTAGTAGGTAACTAATGCTGATATTGTTAGTAGGTAACTAATGTTGATATTGTTAGTAGGTAACTAATGTTGATATAGTTAGTAGGTAACTAATGTTGATATTGTAAGTAGGTCATTATTTGTTTTTGTGTGGCCACCTTACTCTTACTTCCCACTGTCGTCATAATTTGTTTTTGTGTGGCCACCTTACTCTTACTTCCCACTGTCGTCATTATTTGTTTTTGTGTGACCACCTTTCTTCCCACTGTCGTCATTATTTGTTTTTGTGTGGCCACCTTACTCTTACTTCT
>MUZC01002092.1:1915779-1936804 GCA_002072015.1 Radix auricularia | reverse complement strand
CCCCCTACCCTACAAATTTTTTCCCCCTTAATGCTTTTAATCATCTATTGCTGTTATATTTTAAACCAGTACAGTTTTTAAACTAATTTTGAAGAAAAGTTAGCGGGGATTTTTTTTAATGGGAAATTGAGATTTGGTAGCAGTTTTAATTAAAAACGTGTATTCAGTTGAAAACGAGCCGCGGGGTTGCGTGATTTAGCTCGGGGTTGTGTATAGTCTAACGGTGGGATGTTTACGATCAAAACTGACGGGAGTTGCCTCTAATGACAGTGCAAACCGACCGTGGGCCGGCGGTAAACAACACGCTAAAAAGCAGCAAACTAACCAACAAAAAAATGCAAATGTTTTTTAAAGGGGAAGATGCCCACGGAGCGTACTTGACTGAAAGGCCGTGACACCCGCTAAAATCGGAGACAAACATGTCCTCACACTGTAATCAAAGTAGTCGAAGTCGATTCATTCGGGGAGGGGTGGTGCTGGAAGGAAATAGCTGTCACCACTATGCAGCTATTAAACAGCATCTTTGCGGTATTTATCTTCACCCTTGCATAACGAGAGGCCGAACAATGTTTCACTCAGAAGTGCATGTTGCGGTAAGTAGACCATTGGCGGCGATGTGTAAAGTGGAGAGGAGGGCGGAGCTCTTTCACGGGATTCTTGGGATCCCGACTGATTTTTAGTATATTATATTATTGACTTACCGACAAATTTGTCCGTCCCGGGAGTTCCCGAGAGAACACGAGTCCATAATCTTCTTTTTTTTTTCTTTTCAAAAATCAATCATCAGCAAACAGATAGTTCTAATGCATTGTCGACTTGTATTAGTTGTCGTCACATAGCCCTGTGCCAGTAATTTTGCATTTTGTCGCTTTGTTTCAGTAGTTGTCTCATGTTGACGCCTTGTGCCAATAATCTCCACATTTTTTCGCTTTGTTCATTTAGTGAACAAAATGGAAGTAAGATTGAAATCAGGCTTTTAGTAAATGGAAAAGAAGTAAACACGGTATGACTTAGCCTGACAGGACGTAACAAAAATAGTCGTCCATAGTGTCACCTTTCCAAATTGTTTTCACGTCCCAAATTGTCACCTTGTGCGAATAGTTGTCACGTCCCATATTGTCCCACCTTGTGCAAGTAGTTGTCACGTCCCAAATTGTCCCACCAAGTGCAAGTAGTTGTCACGTCCCATATTGTCCCACCTTGTGCAAGTAGTTGTCACGGTCCATATTGTCCCACCTTCTGCAAGTAGTTGTCGAATCCCATATTGTCACCTTGTGCAAGTAGTTGTCACGTCACATATTGTTACAATGTGCAAGTAGTTGTCACGTCCCAAATTGTCCAATCTTGTGCAAGTAGTTGTCACGTCACATATTGTCACAATGTGCAAGTAGTTGTCACGTCACATATTGTCCCACCTTGTGCAAGTAGTTGTCACGTCACATATTGCCCCACCTTGTGCAAGTAGTTGTAACGTTCCATACTGTCACTTTGTGCAACTAGTTCTCGCGTCACATATTGTCCAACCTTGTGCAAGTAGTTGTCACGTCACATATTGTCACCTTTTGTCGCTTTGAGCCTGGAACCTAACGATATTGTTAACTTCGCTAAATTACTAAGTTCAGTGACTCAGTACTCAGTTTTTCCCTTGCAGTCGCATTAGATCTCATGTCACATGAAGATTCTCGAAACCTTTGTTATAGCCGCTTGGTTGTCCCAGGCCCCAGGCTTTCATATTACAAACGACCTTAATAAAAATGTTTATACTGCTATCTCTTTCCATACTTCAAAACTCAATGAAGTTGGTAAGAGGGAAAAGAATCGTTAAAATTATCCTTTGAAATTTGATATTTTTTCCAAGTTTAAAAACCAGAGCCTTCATTTTATTTCATAAAAATATAGAAAGGTTATGTTGGATCTTCTTGTAAAATGTTTGTTAAAATTTTAATTTCTATTATCTATGATAATGCAATTATGAAAATTGTTATATGCTTCAAAATGAGATAAAAGTTTTATTTTAAAAAAGTAGAGCTGGTAACGATTAATTTAAATTTAATCGTTAACTTTGGAAAAAATTAACGGTTAATATTATGATGTAATCGTTTATTTCGATTAAAGCCAAACATGTCAAGGGAAGTAACAAAAATAGGTAATTGACATTTTTTTGTTATATTTAGCTATTTTCCCGGTCTCATAAACATAGAAAAATACTATATATTGAACTTCTTTAACTAATATGGGCTGTTTTACAATGTTCCTCAGCGAAACAGATCCTGTGATCTGGACTTTTAATATTGTTTATTAATTATTTTTAATAAATTGAAGAAAAAAAATATTATAAATGTTTTCTTAAATTTTAATCGAATTTTTATTTTAAACGGTATTTAATCGATAAAAAATGTAACGATTAATCGATAAATTAATCGTTAATTTCAACTCCCCTAGAAATACGATTGGTTAATTATTCTTAATAAACCAGAATTATGTGTTTTCAGAGTATTTTTCAAATAATTTGATTCAGAAGCAAATCAAATAATCAATTTAAAAAGTGTAATTTATATTACAAGATATTAGAAGCAACTACCGTTACAGACATTTAAAATTTTTAAAATAGTAATAATTTCTAATCACAGGACGTGTTTTGACAAGTCGTTTTTTTTTTAAAGTGGAGATTAGGAAACTTTATAAAAATCTATTTTGTCAGTCTAATTACTAACAATGTTTTATCGGTCTTATTACTAAAAATGTTTTGTCAGTCTAATTTTTTTTTTAGTTTTTGAAAATGATAATACTTCCCCCGTTATTAACATTAATGATGCTTCAAATTTCTTTTAAAATAATGTTAGATCAGATTGACAAAACACTAACTTCAGACATTTAATCAAGAATAAGCAGATAACAACCTGCGGTTAATGCTTGCTGTCAGTTGTCTGTTTCAGGACCACTGGCGTGCGCATAAAATTTACAGTTGAGAGTGTATAATACAACGGTGGGGTGGGTGGCGGAAAAAACTTGGGAAACTTGAAAAGTTTCTCAGCGGCGATGATGACTAGCATTGATCAGAAAATGAATGTTTCGAGCATGCAAATGATGTTTGTACACGCACACGCTCCTGTGTGCGGTGGCCTACGTGTGGGGGGTGTGATAATTAGCCATTTATAAACAACAGACAAGAAGAAAGAAAAGAAAGGAAAGAAACGGACATCTTCTGCCGGCAATGAAGGAGTAGGAGGCCCCTCCGCTCCATCTGGTACAGTTCATTGGGGACATCGCCGTCGCAAGTAGCGCCACGCGGCCGTCCAGGAACAAACTGGTCGGCGCGACCAGAAGGACCGGGTGCCGAAACCACGATCATCATCTAGAGACTCCCAGGAGTCGGAGATGTGACCAGGAACCAGGACAGTTAAGTTCAGTTCATCTCGTTTTGGTAAAGTTCTCCGGGACGAAATCAAAAGAAAATACAGAGAACAAAGCGCTGACACCCGAGAGAATGTTTGGGAGAAGAAGAAAAAACCTCATTGATGTGATGCGGTTAGGGGAAAAGTATCTGCACACACACATTAAGTCTTTCTCATTCTTTCCCGTACTGTTGGCTTGGCAAACATTGGGCGACCACACACGTGAAATGTTGACACGGCGCTACACACGCCGGTGACACGGGGGTGGGAGAGGGGTTGGTCCAGGCATGACGCACCGGGAACATTGGTGCTCCTGAGAGTAGAGTTTGTAGAGTGGATGTTTGTACGGGGGGGGAGGGGGTAACCCAAAAGGTGAATGTTAAAAGAGTTAATGATGAGGTGCCACAATGGTTCTAAGGTGGGATAAGAGGACAAGGGCGTGAGTAATATAACAACTCAGAAAAATGACAGTGGTAATGTGGATGGTAATTTGGGGGAATTCTTAGATCATGTTTGAAGCTCTTTAAATATTTATTTAATGCATCGTTAACTTATGTATTATATCTAACCGTAAAATATAGCGTAAGGTATACACTTTCTCGTAATTTGAAGTCTGAGAATTGTGTCCAACTTTGCTGTCAAAATAATTCTTTTTGGGTCAAGAAAAGAAATATTGGAACGAGTTCTTGTACGTGATATAAAAAGAAACAATGCTACATCAATATGAGATGATATGCACAAGTGGTCTAAGCCGACATAAACAGAAACAACAATGCTACATCAATATGAGATGATATGCACAAGTGGTCTAAGCCGACATAAACAGAAACAATGCTACATCAATATGAGATGATATACACAAGTGGTCTAAGCCGACATAAACAGAAACAATGCTACATCAATATGAGATGATATACACAAGTGGTCTAAGTCGACATAAAACAAGTTAGGGGCTATTACTTGAATTTTGTTTATAAAATAATTGACTAGATCAAGTGATTTATAATTTTAATTCAGCAATGAAAAAAAATCATGTTAAGCCTGGTCCCTATTGGAATTCAGGACGTGTTAGCGCATTTTCGTATTATGTATCAGTACTTATGTTAGATATCAGCATTATGTAGTTATCAGTAATTGTGTTTAGATTTTAGACATATTTTTATGAATTTTCTTGTGTAATGAATATACCTGACATTTTTTTTATTTAAAAGTCATTTCTTTACATTTTAAAAAATTTTATTTTCTCTTTAATTTAACTACAAGTCACCACAAGTCTCTAAACTTTTACACATATTCTAATGACGTCAACTAAAAAAAAAAAATTCTTTTGCACGCTTTCGCACCACTCTTCAATGCTTGAAAAACTATGTATTCGACTTCCGGCAATGGCGGCCGTTCCCTGCGCTAGTGTTACCTCTCGATTCGAAATATTTTTTGGTAGTTTTAACGGGGTTTTTTAACGGATCGAGTAACTGAGTGTTGATGCACAAATGGCAGGTCAGGACATACAAAAAACATATATACCTCATGGGTCTAGGACTTATGGATGCTGAGATCAAAGGTGATGACGGACGGACAAAACATGTGCAATAGCGCATTCGACTTCTCGAAAATGCGCTAAAAAGATATCAACATGGCTGAGGTAAAAAAAATATATATATATAAATATAAATTGTAAAATATAATAACTTCTACGGCAGCGTCAACTTGGACAAAAGATTTATGTCTTAGGTCTGACTTAGGTAAAACATGGCAGAGTAAGGTTGTCAGGTTGTGAAAATGGAGGGAAAGACGAAGGATTCATTCTCTTGCCCGTTATTTCTTACAAAATGTGTTTTATTGCATGCGCTTTTGCCGAGACTTGGCCCCTGCGTTTATGCCAGTTCATGCAACAAGGAAGGAATACCACTTTCATCATAATAGATATGCTTTAAGTAGTTATACCTTTGCCAGAGGCGTCACTAGGGGCCGTGGAGCGCATCGAGTGACACCATGACAAAGTGGGACACCAAAATGTAAAATTCTGTATTTTCCCATTATTTGCCACTAGCAGGCTCGGTGGAGGTCTAGGCCAGGGGTGTCCAAAGGTCGGTCCCCGGACCAAATACGACCTGCCCATAAATTTAAACCGCGCGCAGCCTTTTCTTAAACTATTGACTGGCTCTTGGATATTTCCTGTAACGATGACGTTATATTTATCTCGAAAGCTAAACTAATCAATGTTTTAGTACAAAATATATTAGATCAAACGATGGCAAAAGTGTATCTTATGTTATCGTCAACCATAGTGAGTCTACATTATAAAAAGCCGATGCAGTTATGTGCTGTTGGGTTAGTTGCGGGTGTATCGACTTCGATGACATTTGATGGAAAAAATTGTCATAAGATTGTTTTTTTTTTTTTTTATAACTCTGAAAAGCAAATAAATGTGGCGTTGTATATTTAAAATACAGTTTAATTTATTTGTGTACGTTATAAATAGTATTTTTTTAATTAAAAATATTCCATAACGTGGCCATTAGTTATCTAACTTTAATTATTTCAAACGATGGATTGAGACATTTATAAAGTGACGAAAAAAAGATTGTACTATCCCATTTCCTCTCAAAAATTACATTAACAAAAACAAAAAGAACTATTTAAAAGCATGTACGCAGTCTCAATAAATTTATACTCCTTATCCGGTTCACCAATACCGTTACTTCATGGAATATGGCCCGCTTTGCCGAAAATTTGCACGCCCCTGGTCTATGCGGTAAGTCGTGGGTGGATGACGTCATAAGCTACCGCACTGGGCTGACACCAAGAGCATCTGATCTTAGCTGAGGCCTAGTACAGAAACCATAAAACTATCACCCACACCATACCCCACCTCAATCCTTCTAACAAGTTTAATGATTTATTCAAATTGAATATAGATATATTTATAATTTATTTTCATCATAACTATTGAATACAAACTGTATAATTTATTTTAGAGTGAAAATTCATTTCTTCATCCAAATTTAAATCCCTACATCATTTTATACGATTTTCCCCAAATCATTAATCATGAATCACGTGAAGAGCCTGCATGCTTACTACAGGTTTTCACACCAGATATCAGAACCTGCTGATAATATGAGTGTCTAATATTATTATAGGCTATAATCATATCTCAGGCTCATCAAATCACAGGATGAAACCATCATTGACTAAACAGATTCCTGAGCTTATCATATCTTTGCACGGCTAAAAATATCCATGGCTAATTGTTATCTCAATAACTATACTTGATAGTACCAACAACAAAAAAAGGCTTTCTGTTTTAAAACTACAATAACGTCAAACTTAACCAACTACATAACAAGACCATGCCCTTGAAGTAATACGTGTTCTGTTGTAAACGATTCAATGCCTTAAAAACATCATCTTCCCGGATCATGCTTAGGAGGAAATACGGTTCTAATATTTTCGGTCTGTTCCTTCTCTAATCACTAGACACATGACTTGACACCTGACTAGACACCTGACTAGACCTGACTAGACACCTGACTAGACCTGACTAGACACCTGACTAGACACCTGACTAAACACCTGCCTAGACACCTGACTAGAAACCTGACTAGACATCAGACTAGACCTGACTAGACACCTGACTAGAAACCTGACTAGACACCAGACTAGACACCTGACTAGACACCTGACTAGACACCAGACTAGACACCTGACTAGACACCTGACTAGACACCTGACTAGATACCTGACTAGACACCTGACTAGACACCAGACTAGACACCTGACTAGACACCTGACTATCGAAACGCATATTCTCTTGGCAACATATTCGTCAAAATTATTTATTAGGTAACCCATATTCACTTCCCGCATATTAGCCCTAAATGAGATTTTTTTTTAATACTTCAAGCGCGTTTGATTCATACGTGATATTTTCCTTCTTTTTACGCAAAATAAAGTATAGTTTAGCCTTAATGAGAATCTTCTACCGTGTATAAAGGCAGGGTCGGTGCTAGACGTTTTTAGTTGATTGAAAATAGGCGATCGTCGTCCTCTGAAAAATAAGGAGAAGGACTCAGAAACAAACAAAAAACTTGGCGCCTGTGTGAGGATCACTCATTGTACTCGCCTTTAGCCGACCCTTTATACAGGTATGAGATATCAACAAATTAATATGGTGCATGGTTCTTGCCTCATTAGGTTTTTTTAAACTTCACATACCGCTGCCGCAAATATTAAGCGCGTGATTTCTAGCCGCCATATGAGGACGGATTATATATTTGAGGAAATTTTTTGAGTTAGGCTAAATATAGTTGTAAAAGAGGATTCATAGTAGCCAAGGAGCGAAGGGTGAAGGAGGCTACAGACAGACGAGCTGGGAGAAAGGCCACAACATCGGGAAACACGGAGCTTGTGTGCAAAAATCTGTGGTAAAGACTGTCACTCGAGGATAGGACTGCACATTTACACCAAGAAATACAACACGAACCAGCCGTGATGCACCATCTTCTAGCGAGACGGGGGGATGCCGCAGTTTAGCTCAAGTACTGCCCCTAAAAGCCCCGTGATAACCATATTTAAACTTTCGCTCACACATTCCAAATTTGGTTCATTTTTAAAAAGTCAGCATTCAACACTTTTGTATTTCTTCAGACGGAGCATACTCATATAAATATGTTCTCGTTTTTATGACCATCTAATTAGAAAATCTAATTATTGTTATTTAAATTTAAGCTGCGAAGTTGTTTTTTAAAAAAAAGATTTACTGTAAAATCCTTTCAAAGAAAACGATGGTAGTATGAGTTTGGTCACAGAAGTAGAATTAAGGCTAAAATTTTATTCTTATCTGATGTCCACCAAGAGAAATCGACCCCAAAACATCAATAAACAACAAACAAACAAATCAAAAGTGAGTACGATCCTCAGCTTCCGTGAATTTTACTCGTCTCTCCAACCCCGCCCCGGACACATTATTGCCAAAAATCAGAAGAAACCCCTGTGCCCTGTTCCAACAACAAGAATCCTGCAGGTCATCAGAGAAGCCTCCACTGGCCAGAAGGAAGGAACTAATGAAAGGTTGTAGCGTGGGGCTGGAGGAGAAATAAGGGGGGGGGGGGACAAGACAGGTCCAGACAATATCTCAACCCGATGAATTGTCTCCCGTGAACGACCATTGGGGATTTTCGGGAAAGAAGCGGGATCGCTGCCACAGAGCAAATATTATTTACCGCTGCCTTCTAAGTTGTTGTGATTAATAAAACTTGATTGGCGGGGGGATAGGAGGGGATTCTCTCCCCCACCTCCCCTCTCCCCCAAGGGAGGCCACCGAGTGGCCGAGAGAGTCGAGCTCAAGCGAGTTGAAGCTGTTTGCCGAGGCAGACGTGTAGGATAAAAACAAACAGGCCGTTATTCAATTACGGCTGATGAAGTTGGTGCAATTTTTAACCACGTCAGCATACCCCCCCCCTTTTCCCCTTTATTCATATCGGTTTGATGAAGTCAATTCTGATCACCGCCAAGATGAACTAATGTCGGCGTGGCCAGTCCTCATTATTGTTAAGTTGGATTTCCGGTCAACTTGTGTCCGGCAAGTCAGTAGTTTTGGGCAGTCGACTCTTTAAACAGTGTCTTTCTTTTTTTTTTAATTATATAACTCTCTATGCTCAAAACTGTGATTAATGGGGATGTCTGTGTCAATGTGGGTCTCTGTAGGTCCATTTACTAGATGAGATTATAGCGAACGGTTATCTCAGACCAGGCCATTTGTCAATGTACAGTTGTACAATAAATATACTCTAGGAATATCCAATCAGGTGTACAATAAATATACTCTAGAAATATCTAATCAGTTGTACAATAAATATACTCTAGGAATATCTCATCAGTTGTACAATAAATATATTCTAGGAATATCTAATCAGTTATACAATAAATATACTCTAGGAATATCTAATCAGATAATATAAAATCTTACCCCCACCCACCCACNCACCCCCACAAAAAAACACAAAAAAAAAACACACACACAAACAAACTAACAAAAAAACAATTGAATAA
Organism: Radix auricularia; assembly: GCA_002072015.1. Classification (NCBI taxonomy): domain Eukaryota; kingdom Metazoa; phylum Mollusca; class Gastropoda; family Lymnaeidae; genus Radix; species Radix auricularia. Next base: position 1,927,355 of record MUZC01002092.1, on the reverse strand, counting down.
ATCCAACATTTAACTATATAATACGTGAACAATTGTAAGATGTTTCCATTTCTCGCTGTATTAACGAGGTTCTTATATGTGCTTGCCACTTCTATGTCATCCATCCCTGTGGCGCTACAGCCCATGTAGGGCTTGTGTCTGCCTCACGACCTCCTGCCATACAGCCCATTTAGGGCTTGGGCCTGCCTCACGACCTCCTGCCATACAGCCCATGTAGGGCTTGGGTCTGCCTCACGACCTCCTGCCATACAGCCCATGTAGGGCTTGGGCCTGACTCACGACCTCCTGCCATACAGCCCATTTAGAGATTGGGTCTGCCTCACGACCTCCTACCAATCAGGCCTTATCAGACTTATCAACGCCTTTCTTTACCAGTATTTGATGCCCAGTTGTTGTAGATCTTTCTCTACATCATCCATCCATCTTCCCTTGTGCCGTTTTCCTCTGGGGTGTTGGTGGTGTACCCTCTTTACTCTTCTAACATTTGACATTCTTCTATTCATTTAAAGTTCTTATACTTTTATGTGTGTTATTTATTTTCTTTTAATAAGGACAATAGCTTGGCTCACTTATCAGTTATATTTGTAGTTAAATCTGTGATCAAGAGTTTTTTTTTAATTATTATTTTGATGTTTTAAGAAAGTTCTTCTGTCCAAATTCGTTGCCTTTTCAAGAAACCCAAAATATTCATTTTTCACCTGTCTGATTCGTTCGTGTAACCAAACGTTGTTGTTGTTTTTTTTTTTTTTTTTTTTTTTTTTTAAAGTAGATGTCGTTTAGACTCCAGGTGCAGAAACTCCTGTTTTAATATTCATGTCACATCTGGACACGTCATGACACAAAATGACAAATCAAGACACATAATTCTACATATCGTACTTCAGGGTCATCAACTCCGACGATTCAGAAGGTGATTTTTTTTTCCAGCACTTTATTTTAAAAAAATATAAATGTAATCAGTTGCTATCCAACATTATGATCAAACCAAGGAAGTGAGGGTGTTAGCATGATCCACTGATGGTCTTAGATCCATTTGAGGATAAAAATTCGTTTTAATTGTAAAATAATAATCAAACATGTATCAATTCAAAAATTTCAATAATTGTCACTCAACTCTTTATAACTCTTAACCCTTTAAAAAAAAACACAAACATTTTTTTAATCCTTTATATAAACTTGTGGTGTCTGAGCCGTGCGACCGACCGACCGTGCGACCTCGTCGAAAAAAAATTGGATCTATTTTAACCCACTTTCTCGTAACCTAGTGAGCTGAAATTTTGCAGGCAGACTCATGCCAATGATAAAAATGAGGTATCAAAATTTCAAATCAATCGAATGGACAGTTATTGAATTATTAAATTATTTTATTTATCTCTTTATATCTAGTTAATCTTTTTAGATAGAGTGTTGTGGTGCGTATTATGTTCAACAACTTTTCATGTCGCGCAATAAGGTGCGCATTACATTGACAAAACTTTTTTAAAATATATTCACGATCGGTGCGCATTATATTAAACACTTTTTACGAGACATAACTAAATTTTGTATTTTCGGATTGTTTTGCCCTGCGTATTATAATAAACATCCTTATAGTTATGTCTCGTATATAAAGGTTTATAGTGAAAAACTTGGTCTTTTACGTGGTCTTTTTTTCTTAAAGCAATTTTCTTAGGAAAAATTACGTTTATATATTATTTGAAATTTTTGGCCAGACTGTTTGAGCTTTGAAAAGCAACTCCTCCTGAACCATACCAGACAGGAGTTCGAGTCTTTTGGAAATATGATAAGGGGGTCCCAAGGATGTGCACTGGTCAACAAAAATAGCGGAAAGGTTTACAGTTATAAAACTTGAGAATTTCTGTCTGGGGGTGCGGGGGCGGGAGTGTTTCTAGTAAAATAGAAGTGCGGTGACTTCAGTGAGTAAGGAAAACTTTGAGATTTTTTTTCAAAAAGGTAGCCTATATTCTGCTTCTTTATTGCTTCTTGAAATGTATGCCTGAATGTCTGCGTTGTTTACAGGCCAAGTTATTATTTTTTTATTTTTTTTATAAGTCTGCCCCTTTCACTATCGTCCACAGTCGAGTAACAGTCATACACAGTACAGGCAAATTAAGTTACATCTGAATGTACACAGATGTTCTTACATATTGAGAAGCACTGAAGTATCCCCTACCCACCCCCACCCCCCTACCCCCCACGAAACCAACTTTTTAAAAACACCAAAGCTCCGCAGCCTATAAAATGAGAATAGAGACTATTTTATTTTCTTCCCACTAATTACAGGATGCTATTGTCGTCAATGACGAACTGTCGTCTCGTGCCTCAGTGCGCATGCGCTGTACCACTGATCGGATCGGAGGATCTTTGCTATCATGTGTCCCATGGGGTGATGGCCACATCAGCACGTCCGGGACCAGCTACCAGGCCAGCGAGCCTGACACGCCAAGTCAAAACCTGGTAATTCCACAGTTGACCCTGGTCAAACATTGCCGTGGAGATTATATAGACATCTGGGCTAATCCGGGCGCCGAGTTTAGCCTTATCCGTTTAGTAGCAGAAGGAATAATCTACGCTTTAGAACTATTTGTTTTTAAAGACAAATCCACTTTTTCATTGATACATTAAATCAGTACTTGATTTTTTTGGTAAAAATTATAATACCCATGCTATACATCTTCATATCATTGACCATACCAATATCCAAATCAGTATCATGTGACCTTAGTATTCAAATTAGACAGAGTATTTTTTTTAAACACAACTTTTTGAAACTTTTTTGTGGCTGTGTTGTTATATGTGTGTTTTGTGCCTCTGTAATGCTGTAATGACCAGTGAAAAGAAAATCTGAACACCATTACCAATATTGTGAAGATTTCTTTCTGTACACTTACGCTGTTTTTCGGAGCGGACGACATGGTTATCTCTCTCTCTACCCAGAAACACATTCAGTAATGGTCTATTTGTTCACCAGTGAACCGTGTCATCACTTCGCGGCGCCCACCACAGCGGCGCCCGTGGGTTCGAGATTACCTCCGTGTTATGGCTTTGTTGCTTTCGTTAGGCGTAAATTAAATCAATTTTTTTTTAAGCGGCGTACAGCTGTGGTGTTACAGGAACTTCGGGTGAAACTGCTAATGGATTAGATCAGGGTTCTAACTTATTAGGTGACATTAGCTATAGAATAAAATGTCCTTGAAAGAGGGTCGGGGACGACATCGGTCCCCTTTGATAAAAACAAACCAAAAAACAAAAAACACATAAATAAAACCCAAACCCCTCCCTTTCGGCGTTTGATCCGATGCGGCAGTCGTGTGCAGAAATGTGGCGTGACAATGTGCCTCACTGTAGGTGTCGTCACACTTAATAATAATATAAACAAAAATATAAAATTAACATTTGATCGAGTTATAACTGAGGCCAAAGGCATTGGTCAATTGAGGAGGAATAGTCTATATTAGAAATGAGCCCACAAAATCGGCTATGACTTGTAGTATATGGAATCACCATTATATTAGCGACAAAATAGTTTTAAAAAACCCCAAAAGAAAATCAGATAAAAGATCAGAGAAATCTATTGGTTTAATATACTTTGTCGTTAATTATTTCTTTTTTTGTCTTTCATTTTTTGTTGATTTTAGTTAAAGTTTTAATCTTTTAACGAAGCCACAAAAATGTTTGAAACTAATAAGACGGCCTGACGACCTGGAGGTTTTTAATAAAACATCTGCCATCTTGGATGGGGCTGTGGACACGTAATTTTAAAATGTTGCAAGCATAAGGCCAGAATTAATTTTTAAACTTTTTCAATGTTCGAGCCTAATTAGATTTGTGGGCCAGTATCAGTCCTCATTTCAGTTTCACAGGTAACTTATACTTTGACCATTTAAAAGATTTGTTCATCGTTGTATTTAAATTCATCGCTTCTTTTTTTTTTTACCCTATAAAGGAGAAGCCGTTTAATAACCACAACTATTTATAACCTAAAGCAGTGATTGCGAACCCATGCCACGCGTGCCACAGACAGACCGCAGAGCCTCATCAACCACTCTGCTGGCATTTTGTGTGGGCAATTTGCTATATAAAAGTAGGTTTTAATTGAATTTTGGGCAAGCGACCCCAAAAAGGTTCGCCATCACCGACCTGAAGCATGTGCGTGTATATAAATTTATAAGTGTAATTCTTTTCATGCTTTTATTTTGTAATCACTTTAGCGCGACCCGATCACAGTCGATGTTGGGCAGACACACCGACGGGTCGCTTTCTCTCATGTGTTTTTGTTGTTGCTTTTTTTTTTTTGGATTCCACAGACCCCCATGACACTGGAGTGATATATCCAACTTTAAACCAACGGTTATCACCTCAAGTACTCCCCGTCTGTCATCTGCCGCTATTAAAAAGCGCACCGGCTTCGAGCCCAACCAGAACAAAACGCCTCTAATCGCCACAGGTAATAACCCATTCTCCGCCACCCCCACCCCATCCCTCAAGCTCGACCGGGTCCGACTCTGTTGTAACACACAACTGATCCGCAGAACGTCGATCAATCTCCGCGTCGCAGATCAGTCAACGCCCGAAGATATCGGGGAGTGGATGGGGGGGGGGGTCTTGCAGCCAGCATGGGGATCCAGGGATCCACCGGGTCCCAGAAGATCACGGTTCGCCGCTAGGTGGGACTTTGATGGGCTGATTGTTTCCCCTCCAGTTGTAATTGTCCCGTGGGTTGTTTTTTTTCCCCCTTTTTTCTTTTTTTTTTCCTTTGGTGACTCCGTTAACGTGTGGATATTCCCTGTGCGAGAGGCCCTCACTCAGTAGGTGCAATCAGGGCAGGTATAGATTGGACTCGTCCCGTGCCGTGAAAGGGAAGCCCAGATCGCAATCTCACTGCTCCATTTAGTAGGGGAAAAATGAACCCGTCGAGGGGGGGGGGAAGCTTTATTTCATTCTTCATTGTCTTTATTCACCGGTACCGGTACCCATCACTTCGGGGAACGCTTCTACTTCTAGTTTTCATTTCATTTTTTTTTCTTTCTTTTGGTTCGAGACTATTTTTTTCTGTCGTTTTTAGTTATAATTCCTTCTTTTTACCACGTTTTTTACCACGTTTTTTATTATAATTCCTTCTTTTTACCACGTTTTTTACCATGTTTTTTATTATTACCACGTTTTTTTTTAGTTTGCTTTCTTGTCTGGATGTTTGTCTTTCCGGGGCAAAAATTGAATTCCTTTTTTGAACCACTTCTGATCATCCAATTTTGATGAAATTTTGCATGCATACTTGATTCACATGACAATTTAATATTTCATTAATTATAGTACTCAATTCTACTTAATTATAGTAAAATTAAATTCTATTTTTCCTTATATGGAATAACTAATCAAATGTCATTTGAACCACTTCTGATCATCCAATTTTGATGAAATTTTGCATGCATACTTGATTCACATGACAATTTAATATTTCATTAATTATAGTACTCAATTCTACTTAATTATAGTAGAATTAAATTCTATTTTTCCTTATATGGAATAACTAATCAAATGTCAATGATTTCTTGTGTTTTCCGGAAAATGTTTCGTTAAGTTTGGTAATTTTCTCAAAATTTCTTGAAATTTGAAAAATGTATGACCGTTAATTTCAAACATGAACAAATAAATAATATATATATAAAAAAGCTTTTTAAAACACCACGTTTTTCATTTGAACTAAAAAGTATAAAATAAAAATATTTTAAAAAAAGTTTTTAAGATACCACGTTTTGTGAACTAAAAAGAAGAAAATATTTTTATTTCTTTTTTTAAATTATGGAAAGGAAAATTAATGCTTTGCTAATCGACGGTCTTCACTTGTTATTTGCTATGTACTTCAATTACATTACAACCCGAAATGAAGTAAAGAAATATTTAATAAAAGGATCGCTCGGCCACCCTTATTTACTCTACGTCGCGCTGGAATAAAAGCGATCATAAGGAGGCGATTGGGGTAATGAACACATTTCTGAGCGCCCACATAACTTCAGTCTCAACGGGAGAAGGCAGATCGTGATTCTGTCGAACAACCCACCCCCCCCCCCTCAACTCCCAAACCTAACCAATAGTCATGTCTTTCAAACTCGACGCATTGAAATGATGCATTGGACAGAAGCATTGAGTGAAACAGAAAACTTGAATCTCTCTTTCTATCCCCTTTGATTTCTTTGTAGTTTTATAAAACACGTGAAACATAACGAGAAGTTCGATCCCCGGCCTTTTAAGCAAACGATACCTTCAATGTCTGACACAAGAGTGCCACCCGATGTGCCATTAAGATCGCTATCACACGAGCAATGTTAATCACAATGAGACTTTAAAATAAAAACAGGCACGGGTTAAGTAACTTTCAGGTGCAGTCTGATAGAGACGCAACTAACTACTCTGATGACCGATCGCGTGCCAAGGCGCTTGCTGGGTTCAAAGTAACCAAGGTGTTGGGTATAAGCAGTTAAGTGCTGTGATACTAATTGGGCTTTGGTACAGGTGCGTGCCGTTTTGTAACCAAGGTGTTCGGCATAGGCAGCTAAGTATGTTGATTCTAAGAGCGCTTTGGGTACAGGTTCATGCAGGCTAAATGAGTAAATGTCAAACTAAGAACTTGATCGCCGATTCCCAAGTGTCCTTATACGCAAATAATAGGATCTAGATATTATGATGGCCTATGTGAACGTTCTAATCCGCATCCCCCCCCCCAAAAAAAAAAAATACACACTTAAATTGTACATGATAATAATAATAAAATGATAATTTATATAGCGCTGAATCCCAGCTTGGAGCCGGGCTCCTAAATACAATGATAATAACTCATTGTATTTATTTTCTAAAATATTATTTTTAAAAGAGGCGTCCTTACAGTTGGTGTAACCGTGTGTATTTCATTACCAGACTATACATAACAACATCTCGAAGCCGGGACACCACCAAACCCCCACCACTTTGATGAAGTTAATGATTGAATTATTCATATTTTTGTCTGTATGATTATTTTTAACAATTCTTACTAAGGGCTTTTTTTCCCCTTGTGTAGTCATGTATTTACAATTTTTTGTTGGTGAAATCATTTATCTCAGTTGTTTCATAATAATAATAATTGTGGAGAGACAATTACGTTACAGTCGAAACGAAGAACTGCAAGAAAGTATGGGAATACGTTTAAAAAATATATCGCTCCATCCATCCGCCCACAGAAAAAATTATGAAAATAATAAATAAAGCTAAATAATCATAGCAATAAGAATGTTTGCTAGAAGCCTTCTACAGTGAACAAGCAGTTGTTTTTAAGTACATGAAAATATAAGTTAAAAAATATCAGTTATTTTATTAGCTTTTGTTGTTGTAGTTTTTTTTTTTTTATATTACATTGCAGCTGTTTGAGTTTCATATTGTTTTCACTGTTTTTTTTCCTTGAACTTGAATAAGCCTTGTTTTCGGGCCTTTTTCCTGTTTTCCTTTAAGACTTTGTTGTTTTTGTTCTTCCTTTTCATGTAAATGACCCCATGCATAGTTTTAATACTTGTTTCAAAACTGCCCAAAAGCCCCAAGTGTAAGTTGGTTTGAAGAAGGGTTGACCAAACAAAGTTTCTCACATCCTCCGGGTTTGTCTAATGGTATAAAAACTATTTTTAATATATTTTAAAAATTATTTTTCAAAGCATTTTTTTTTCAACTTAAGACTTGGAGACACCAGAACAAATCGCTAACTAGGAAGAACAAAAATTATGAAATGGATTCTCTTTTTTTTTCCCGGAGGTGGTGGTGGGTGCGAGGAGAGAAATGGTTTTAGAAAGTAAACATTTAATCTAAAGGCTGCGACGATTTCATTGATCACATAAACATCTTGTTTCATCATTAACCGCAGAGTCAAGAGCCAACATCACGGAAGACAGCACAGGAAGCGCCGGATTGTCATCTGAACAAAGATGAACCCGACCACATAACGAACGGCTTGTGTAGAATTAGCTCAAATAGAAATCAACAACGGACAAACACCACGCCCCGCCCGTTTTCCCACACTAAAAACAAAACACACACAGACAACCTGAAAAATACACCAAAGTCCTCAATGAGTTGACAAGAGTCCGGGAAATCTCCCGTCCACACTCTCGAGTTTCTCCGCAACATCCACATCTCGAGCTCCCGCTTCACAAAAGAGAAAAGCCCTGGATATGTCCCGTGTGTTTTCTTCCCTCATCACCACTGTCAATTTGACCAGCAGTTTACCCTTGTTTGTGGGCGCTTGAAGAGCTTGATATGCTGTCCAAACTTTGCACTGGGTGACCCCCACCCCAGCCCCCGTCCCCACCTCCGGAAGCGGCCTAGTATTTGCCCGAGTGATGTATACAACAAAAATCTCCCCAATATGCTTCACCCCCGGTTATTGGCTGTTGAGGCTGTTGGTTTCCACAATTAATTTCTGTTTGTGTGTATTTATTTGTGGATAAGACATTTCGCTGAGCAAATATTCTTCCCTGGGTGTCTGCGGCACGTGGCTGCCTCCCACTTTCAATATTGACCAGCTTCTTGATGAAGCGCCCGGTCCGAGGAGTTCTCAATCACATCGGAAAAGGTGGTAGGAGGACGGGGCAAAGTCTGGCGATTGGCTGGAACCACGTGAGATATTACGTCGCTGTAGAGGTGGGTTCGAGAATGGGGTAAATATGCCCAAAATCGTCCTTCCACGGGGTTGATAGTTAAAAGAGTGAGGAGGTAGAATTGATCAGGTGAATACATCTACAATGGTGTCATGTGACAACTCAGGTCAAAGGTTGAGACTGTTGATATGTTTGTTTTTATTTTTGAATAGATCCAAGAGGTGTGGTGGTCTCTACTGTCTCGAAGATGAAATCTGGATTTTGTTTACTGCAGGGAATGAAACCGAAAATTCAGAAAATCATGAAACATCGGACATGGATGAAGTCGTCGTTAGTTCACCCCCAGCGCTGGACAAGCTTTTTCGCCACCTCTTTCATAGAAACTTCTCTTGGCAGGTGAAATAAGTTCGCCCCCCCCCTTCGTAACAAGGAGGGGGTAAGGGGGTTCCGCCCACTCCACATTCTCCTTCATGTGCCAGTAATTGGACGCTTTCATTCAAGTCCACACCAAAATTTGTTCGTCATAAAATTACTCAAACTTCTCCATTTTCTGGCCATCTTTAGTCATGGAATTATTGCTTTGATTTGGGCAGTGCTAACCCACAAATAGTTTTGTGAGTAGAAAAGAATTGTTTTAAAAATACGTCTTCACTCTAGTCTCTAGCAATGTTGAGACAGAAACCCGTGTCCACGAGATTTTTAACAATTATCCCATATAAGAATGAAACACAAGAGAATAAGTTATTCATTTACGAAAGAGGCAACTGTTAGTTTAAACTATCAAACTGTGTTGCGTGAAGTTAAATAACAGCCGGTACTTTGATTCGTTAAAAACATAGAACATCAAATGAGGCATTTATAAGGCGTGTAAAAGTGGATTTGTTTCTTTGTTTTTAAACAAGTCAGCACACATAACAGTTTAGGACAAACTCTTGGCGAGCGTTGACACATTGAATCCTATGTGTTTTTACATTTTTTCATTGTGGTGTGTCGCAGAAATCTGTAAAGTGCAGAGGTGTGCCGCGAGTAAATGTTTGCGCGGCACTGGCTCAGAAAGACGCCCCCTCGTCAATAACCATACCGGAGAGAGTAAAGGTATAAGAGCAACGGTGCCCATGCGGCTCTTCTTTGTTGACATTGCGGCTCGCGTACAATTGATGATAGATATGTTACTAGGATTACTGGAAGATTTCCAAGTCAGGTTTAATGACACATAGAACTTCGATGCGGCTCTCAAAAAAAAAAAATTTTTTTTTTAATTTTAAAATGACTCTCAGTTATTACAGATCTGGCGATCACAAGCATAGAGTGACGTAAACTAGGAACGGGGCCGACATTTTGTTATTTGTTCACTTCTATTGCACTTGTCAAGTAAGCACTGGTCCAGTAGACGGGGCGTTAGCGCCCGGGAACTCTGCTCTATTGTCTGTGTGTTCCAGCTTGAGTCGTCTGATATCTCCGTTTGGCAGTCTGCCTTGCCCGCTTGTACTGATTGTCAACAGACTACATTTGTCTCTTCCCGCCACCCCGAATCCTACCCCCCCACACACACACTTTTTTCCCGACAACGCCCGCCCGCGCCATTCTTGACAAACATATCGCTGTAAATATTAGTTTGATTATCACGTCTGACAGTTGAAACTATGGGGTCCCGTCCGCCACCCAACCCCCCACCCCACCACATAACGGCCGGGACGTTTGCCCTCGATGGTAATAACCTTGTCGAGTTTTGGTTTTGTTGCGCCCTATGGGTCTTATCAATATTTGTACGTCTTTCCGGCTTTAAACTTCGAGCAAACTCATCAGGATGAGGTCTCTCCAGTTTGAACAAGGGTCCCTTCCCCACCAATTCAATATTTAGATTCTGATATTAAGAGAATAATATTTATAAACACAGGGGCAGATTCAATATTTGCGAGACAACAAAGGGTTTACGGCCAGTGTGTTGGGGGAGGTATAAAACTGCAATACACTGGGCGCTCACGGCACACAACGGCCGTTCCTGCGCCCATGTTCGCAAGCTTGTGCTGATTTTGGATTACACTTCTGGAAATTCGCAGGCAGGCGTCACTGCTCACGCAAGTTTTTTGTGTGTGTGTTGTTTTCTGTGTTTCTTGGCGACGTACGAGACCAGACCTTATGCGACAGTTAGAGACAAGTTGTTGTTTTTCTTACGTGGTATACTATCGTCTCGCCCTAACGACTTGCCCGGCGTTAATGCGCTCGTTCAACTTAGACCACGTGGTAATGACGTCACAAACGCGTTAGCATCCATGTCTTTGTTGATCAATATTTAATTCTCTTACAGGCTCCTGGACTTCCATCTCAGCCCACGTGTCATTTCATTATCATTTATAAGTTTAAAAATTAATTTATAAAAAAAACCTATTTTCTTTACTATTTGACTGGTATCATTCATTCAACTCGTTAATTCCTAAAAGCAAGAAATTTAACAGTTTTCTGTTCACCAAATCACTTTCAAGAGTTTTCGGGCTCGTTTCTTGAAAGACCGTGGGCTCCGCGGGAGTTAGTGTTGAGAGTCAAGGAGTCTGCGGATCACTGTAACAGCTCATGGGACAATAAAGTGGAGTTAATATCAGTGTCATACTATAGAGTAATGTAGTAGCTGTACTAACCAGCAACACCAATGAGCGTGCCGGTTTACGGCCGGTACGTATTGGCAAAAGGTACCGCGAAGAACGCAGGGAACGCCAGCTCATAGGAAACCTTCAGGTGGTGGTTATACTCTAGGTGGGTCATTGAAGATCCCCCGCTCTGCGGCAGTCCTAACCATGAAGACTCGTGTGCTTTGCCGGGGTGGCGCCAAAGTGGTAGCGAGTCGTAGTGAGGAAAATTCCACCCCTCCTTGTGAGGTCACTTTTAGTTGGAGGCACATTTGACCTTGTGTCCCGGATGTCTAGGTGGCCGCTTTAGAAGCAACCGCTGCGGGGGGGG